>CAUYRH010127060.1:0-47803 GCA_963574655.1 Perodicticus potto | reverse complement strand
GAATCCACAGGGAACTCAAATGTATTAGAAAGAAAAGAACGAGTGATCCCATCTCAAGATGGGCAAAGGATCTGAAGAGAAACTTCTCTAAAGAAGACAGGCATGCGGCCTTCAGACACATGAAAAAATGCTCTCTATCTTTAATCATCAGAGTAATGCAAATCAAAACTACCTTGAGATATCATCTAACTCCAGTAAGATTAGCCCACATAACAAAATCCCCAAAGCAAAGATGCTGGCGTGGATGTGGAGAAAAGGGAACACTTCTACATTGCTGGTGGGAATGCAAACTAATACGTTCCTTTTGGAAAGACGTTTGGAGAATACTCAGAGATCTAAAAATAGATCTGACATTTGATCCTATAATTCCTTTACTTGGTATATACCCAGAAGACCAAAAATCCTATTATAACAAAGATATCTGTACCAGAATGTTTATTGCAGCCCAATTTATAATTGCTAAGTCTTTGAAGAAGCCCAACTGCCCATCGATCCACGAATGGATTAATAAATTGTGGTACATGTATACCATGGAATATTATGGAGCCTTAAAGAAAGATGATGACTTTACCTCTTTCATATTTATATGGATGGAGCTGGAACACATTCTTCTTAGGAAAGTATCTCAAGAATGGAAGAAAAAGTATCCAATGTATACAGCCCTACTATGAAGCTAATTTATAGCCTTCATATGTAGGTTATAACCCAATTATAGTACAAGAATATGGGGAAAGGCATAAGGGAAGGAAGGGGGAGAGGGAGGGCGGATGGAGAGAGGGTAAATGGTGGGATCACACTTACGGTGCATCTTAGAAGGGACAGGTGAAACCTACTAAATGCAGAACACAAATGTTTTCACATAATAAATGAGAAAATCTCATGAAGGTTATGTCGAACAGTTGGATGAAATTATTTCAGATTGTGTATGAAGCCCACACACTGTACCCCATGATTGCACTAATGTACACAGCTTTGATTTAATTAAAAAAAAGTGATGGAGAAATCAAATATTTTACTAATATGCAAACATTGAGGAAATTCACCACACCAAAACCAGCTCCATAGACAATATTTAGACCTATACTCCACATTGACCATCACCATGAACAACCACTAAGTAAAACCCAGAAATTAAAGGACAAAACCTAGCTTCCACAATGAAGGAAAGCTTAAAAGTAAGCAACTATTTTTCATAAAATAAAATGAATACAACTCTACCATACTCATCATTTTTCTCCATGAATGCTAATGTCTTGAATTCCCAATGGAAGAGGTATAGGCTGCCTTATTGGGTAAAAGAGTACTACAATAAGGGATGTGGGTTTGTAAAAGGAAAAAAAAAATCTATATGTATATGTAGAGAGAAAAAAATTCCCTGTTGGCCATTTTTAAAAAGGTTCCAATTGGGTACTGTATTTTAAACAAATTTTATGATTAATGGTGGAATTGTGAGAGGGAAGAACACTTGATACTTGATACAACTATGCAGATTTTATAAATGTGCAATAAAAATATTTTTTTTTTTAAATCACTACCCCTCTATTTACTATATCCAGCTAACATTGAAAAACAAAACAACACTTAGGATAAAGGGATAGAAGACAATATTTGAGACACTTAGAAATCACAAGAATGGAGGGGATGAAATCTTATTTTTATATACAAGTGCATTTAAAGCAATTAAAGTTAACAGAGACAAAGATGATCACTTCATATGGGTCAAGGGAACAACACAAGAAGACATTTCAAATCTAAATATTTATGCACACAACTTAAATGCTTCCAGATTTATGAAGCACACAGTGATGGGTCTGAGCAATATGATATCCCACAGCACCAAAATAGCTGGGGAATTTAATTCCCTTCTGGCAGAATTGTACAGATCCTATAAGCCCAAAATAAACAAATAAACAAGGGGCTTAAATTCAATCTTAGAACAATTGGGCTCAGTAGACACATACAAAAGACAACATCCCAAAGCTAAGGAATATATGTTCTCATAAGCTCCTAGAACATACTCAAAAAATAGATCATATTCTAGGAGACAAATCAAACCTCAACAAAATTAAAAGAATTGAAATTATACCTTGTATTATCTCAGACCACAACACAAGTTAGGTGGAAGTTGACACCAACAAAAATTTTCATTCCAACACAAAAGCTTGGAAATTAAACAATCATATGCTGAATGAAAATTGTGTCAAGGAAGAGATAAAGGAGGAAATTATTGATTTCCTTGATCATAATAAAAATGAATCTATAAGTTACCAAAACATGCAGAAATATGGCAAAAACAATCCTTAAAGGGAAATTTATTGCATTAGATGTTTATATCCAAAAACCAGAAAGGCAGCACAACCTAAATAATAATCACAGTGAAATGAATAAGGAAGAGCAATATAATCCCAAACTTAGTAGAGAAAAGAAAAATAAATCAAATCAGAAATGAATGAAATAGAAAACAAAAGAATCATTCAGAAAATAAATGAAAAAAAAAGATTGTTCTTAAAGAAAATTTTTAAAATGGCAAAATTATGGTCTGAATAAATAGAAACAGAAAAGTAAAATCCCTAATAACCCCAATCAGAAATGAAAGGGGGAAATAACAACTGATGCCACAGAGATACAAGAAAATATCTCTGAACACTATAAAAAAACTTTATGCTCAGATAATTGACAATGTAGAGGAAATATATCAATGCCTGGAAATCACAAGATCTTCATAGACTTAATCAGTGAGAAACAGATCATTGAATAGGCCAATATCAAGCACTGAAATTGAATTGAAGAAACAATAAAACATCTTCCCCCTCCCCCCAAAAAAATCCATGGACAAGACGGCTTCACATCACAATTCTATCAAACCTTCAAAAAAGAACTTGTACGCATATTGCAGAAATTCTTCCAAAATATCAAGAAGGAAGCAACCTCTCCCAACATCTTCTATGAAGCAAACATCACCCTGATACCAAACCAGGAAAGGGACCAACGAAAAAAGACAATTAAAAACCCAGGGGTAGAGGGAGAGTAAGCAGAGAGACCTCACCTATTGTAAATTTTGCAAGGGTATGTGTTAAGTTTATTAAGAGTAAAGTATAAGGAGGAGGGGAAAGATGGCCAACTGGAGCCAGTTTTCAAGAGAAGCTCCCATCCAGAGGGAAGGATTATGACCAGATAGTACCTAACAATGCTGAAAACTGGAAGCCAAGCTGAGAGAGAGGAGTGATAACTGCACATCACCTCTGCTGAGGCAAGCTGTGACTCCAAGAAAGCAAATTTCAAGTACAAAACTCATCCCAAAAGAAAAGTATCCACACCCTCTCCCAAGAGTGTTAATTACTTTTTCTTTTTGGCTCACTGTAGGTTTTCTACAGGCAAGTGGTGAACTGAGGAACTTTTGTCTCACCCCAAGGGAGAGAGTTGAAGGAAGTGGGGACTACTTATTGGGAGGAACCCTGCTGTGATCCTGAGTACTCTCTTGCCAGGCATAAAAGTTGAACTAATGTTTTCCCTGCCATTTTGAACTTCCAGTCCAATCTCCTCCCACCACCTGCAGACTATCCAGAAGACTAACCCCTGCTGAGACAGGAATGTCCGCAGTTCATTGCCAGGTTCAGGCACTCTAAGTACTGTGATAGAAAAGCTACACTGTAACAATGAGCTCAGCAGTCATGCAGACAAAGGGGGGAGGCTGTCGGACATGGTTCTGCGAAAGTGCAAACCAGCTGTGGGAAGAGGCTTGTGAGCCATGTGCCCTGCCCTGCACTCTGCCTAACCAGAGCCATGCACCACAAGCCCCACCCTGCCAGAGCAACGGTGCATCCAGTGTGTCAGAACCAGTAGGGCCCTGCCCTACCAGAACCATGCACTGTGAACCCTGCCCTACTGCTGGAGCCATGCACCCCATGCTCCAGAAGCTGCCACTACAGCCACCTCCCTGGCCATGGGAGCTGCCTGGGAGCTGCATGACACCTCCCACAAAGATTCAGCAACAGTAGAGCAATCCTGGGGTCTAATCTTGGGGAGACACCTCCCCAACCCTGAGGACTGCCTGAGGAAGCCAGACCTTGCCCTATAGGGATACCAGTGCTGCACAGCGGCTGGAAAAATGGTGTGGTGGCTGAGGGAGTAAATCATTTGCTGACTTGTTTTCCTCAGGTTCAGACTATATTCAGGTGGAACACTCTCCAGTTGCCATTGACTACCTGAGGCAGGCAGACCTCACCTCCCCCAGTCAGCAGAGGGAAGAGGGTGGTGACTGGGCCAAGGGGGCATTTACTTTCCTTTGACTCTGGCAGATGCAAAGCCCTGACACATCTGCTTATTGGAGAGAGCAGGACCAAAGCCCTGTGGGGTGACCAGTGATTGGGCATGAAAGAGGTGCAAGGTGGGGAAAGAGATACCACACCCCTGGTCCAACTCTACTATTGGATGTGCCTTTTAGACTCCAAAGAGCACCAGAGTGAGCCACATTTGAGCAGCCAGTAGTCCTCTGCTATCTAATTCCTAGAGACCTTTTGAATTCTCACACTTGAGAGTTGGTACTGACTGGGTCAATTGGTTTGGAACTCCTAATCTGGGCCAATCACCCAAGGACCCTCTTGGGTGGTACCCTGGTTGTGTGGCAATGGGAAGGGTTGATTTTCCACTCCCAGTTATTGCCCATGGTGGGTGGGGTGTCTTAGTTGCTTGTATTTCTCCACAGCTGAGACTTCAACCCAGAGTCAGTGATCGACTAGGATTGAAGAAAGACCATCTGAATACAGGACAGAGCCACCTAAGTCCACCACACCAATTAGGTCCCCAGAGCCTGACGCTGTACTAGTATGGGTCCTTTGAAAAGCTGTAGGGAAAAAAGTTACATTCATCAGTCCCAGATCCTTGGCAAAGGGTTGGTTAACCAAAACTCCAGGAGCTCCCAATCCAATTTCAACTTACCTGCCCATCTAAACAAATGTAGAAAAATAATCATGGGGCAGAATCAGCCAAAAAACCTCTCACAACATGAATAATGAGAGTAGATCAACTCTCCCAAGAAATGACAAAACAGACACACCAGATGATCCCATTCATAAAAAAATGGCTGAGATGTCAGAAATTGAGTTCAGAATTTGGATGGAAAATAAGATCAAAAGAATGGAGGTAAAGATGGAATTAGAATTTCAAGGAGTAATTAAAAAGTTGTCTCAAGAATTCAATTATTTGAAAGACAAAATCACCAAAGATTTTGACACATTGAGGCAAGAACTTGCAGCCCTCAAAGATCTGAAAAATATAGTAGAATCCCTCAGTAACAGAATGGAGCAGGCAGAAGAAAGGATTTCTGACATTAAAGATAAACCTTTTGAACATTCCCAAACACTCAAAGAGGAAGAGAAGTGGAGAGCAACAATGAATCATTCTCTCAGAGAGCTCTGGGATAATTCAGAGAAGGCAATGATGTTGCTTCGAAATGCACAGATGCTCTACTGCAAATGATAATTGAAGAGAACTTCCCAAACATGGCAAGAGATTCTGAAATTCAGATAGCAGACAGTTTCAGAACCTCTGCATGACTCAACCCAAGCAAACCACCTCCCAGATACATTATAATTATATTTTCCAAAGTTAATATGAAGGAGAAAATTCTGCAAGCAGCCAGACATAAGAAAAACATAAGCTAGGGCAGCACCTGTGGCTCAAAGGAATAGGACACTGGCCCCATATGCCGGAGGTGGTGGGTTAAAATCCATCCTGGGCCAAAAACCACACACACACAAAAAAAAAAAAAAAAAAGAAAGAAAGAAAACCATAAGCTACAAGGGGACTAATATTAGAATGATTGCAGTTCTCTCTGCTAAAACCTTTCAAGCTAGAAGAGGATGGACATCATCCTTTAATCTTTTAAAACAAAATAACATTCAACCCAGGTACCTGTATTCAGCTAAAATAAGTTTCATTTATGATGGAGAAATTAAATACTTTAATCACATTCACATGTTGAAGAAATTTGCCATAAGTAAAGCAACTCTCTAAGATATTCTCAGGCCTACCCTCCATAATGACCAGCACAATCCTGTACTGTTGATTGAATTTATGGTTTTCATGGCACAGCAGCGGTAAGACCTGCAATGAAATGCCTTAGAACAAAGAGACTACTCACTCTCTTAATCAAGTAGTAAATTTTCTTTATTTTACCCTAAATCATATAGTCATTTCTGCACGTACACACTATTAATCAACAACCTTGTGACTCAAATCCCATGACCCAAGCTTCTGCTGCCCAGCGCCACTGAGTCTACTGATTAATCAATTACTATACCACTAACCTTATCTAAAACTATTTTTTGTACTATATAATTAAGATAAAACCACAAAACAAGGTTCTGGAGGAATGAGCTGACTGAATGCTCGAACTTTCAACAGACCATCTGGAGGTAGTTATTCATCTTAGGGAGTAGTCAGGAAATTCCTGAGGCATACAAGTATTCTGCTTGCAGGCCTGCCCCCACGAAGTTTGGCCTTAACTCACTTCTACACCCTAAGCCACATATGGAGTTCTATCCAGGTTTTTTCCTTCCTTCCTTACTAACAAAAGACTTTAAACTTATTCTTTCAGAATGAAACTGTTTAAAGATTTACTTATAGGCTCTCCACCTATAATTCTCCATTTCCTTTTTATTGTGGTTTTGGTCATTCATGCTCATGTTGGGCAGATAAAACTGAGCCTACTAATTCATCAATAGTTTGATTGCCCAATGAAATAAGTCCTGGTAAGTTAGAATGAGCTCTTATGTGAGTAATACACATAGGGTGTGATCTATTTCTAATTAATTGCTGAAGAGAAGAAAATAATAAAATAAGTTCTTGTGTCCTAGATGGTAAAGTAACAGTCTCAACAATTTGAACTACATGAGTAGAATATTTAGAGTCACTGATAATGTTAATTGCTTGGTTAGGATAATCTGTTAAAAGTAATATAGTAGCAAATAATTCTGCCTCTGTACAGATGAATAAGAGGATTCTTGTACTTTATGAGTATTAGAACCCAAATATCCAGATTTTCCCATTTTATTTGCATCTGTATAAAATGTTTCTGTATGTGGAATGGGTTCTAATTTGACTATTTTAGGTAAAATCCAAGAAGTATTTTTAAGGAATTGAATTCTTTTATCTGGAGGGTAATGATTATATATAGTCTGATAATGCAATTTGCCAATGTACATTTAACATAAGCAAATCAGACACTTGACTATTATTTAAAGGAATGATTTTTTTCAGGCTCTCTCCCAACTAATTGTCGTTTTTTTTTTCTATTTTATTATTATTATTTCTTTATTGAATCATAGCTGTGTACATTAGTTCAATCATGGAGTACAGTGTGCGGGCTTCATATACAATCTGAGATATTTTCATCCACCTGTTTGACATAACATTTGTCACTGCCTTCCCTTTAAAATTATAAGAGCCATTTTCTGGACATATTTTTCCATCTTTTTAGATGCTTTATTTGGTAAAAGGCACCATTCAATAAAAGCTTTTTCTTGCACAATCAGTCTTGTAGGAGAGTGTGTAGATGGAAAAACATAAATGTAGAAATTATCAAATTGAGAAATTAAATTTAACTGAGCATCCTGAATATGTTCCTCAATCCATTGCAATTCTTTTTCAGCTTCTGGAGCAAGCTTTCTAGGACTATGGAGATTAGGATCCCCTTCCAAAATGGAAAATAAATTTGTAAGAGAATAAGTAGGAATTCCTAAGGCTGGTCTTATCCAATTAATATCTCCTAATAATTTTTGAAAATCTTTTAAGGTTTGAAGGAAATCTCTTCTAATTTGAATCTTTCTGAGGAATAATATTTTGATCAGTAATACGATATTCTAAATATTCCCAACATTCCAGAGTTTGAACTTTATCTTTTGCTAATTGGAGACCATATTCCTTAAATTGAAGATATGCCAACTGATATAAATCTTGTAATTTGTTAGGACATGGATGAGCTAATAATATATCATCCATATAGTGTAGGCACATGCTTTCCGGAAAAGCTTTTCTAAGTTCTTCTAAACTGATCTACAGAGAATTGACACAAGGTGGGGCTATTAAGCATACCTTGAGGCAGCACTTTCTACTGATACCTTCTTGTAGGCTTTTCATTGTTTAAAGAAGGAAGAGTAAAAGCACAGTGTTCTGCATCCTTAGGTTGTGAATGAATGGTAAAAAAGCAATCCTTTAAATCAACAACAATTATGGGATAATGTTTTGGAAGTAAAGTAGTATTAGGAATCCTGGGTTACAAAGAACTCATTGGCTGGATAACTGAATTAATTTTTCTTAAATCTGTTAACTTTCTCCATTTACCTTATTTCTTTTTAATTATGAATATTGGAGAATTCCATGGACTGGTCAAATGTTCTGTGACCAGCTTGTAATTGCTCATCAATTAATTGATATATCACTTCTAATTTTACGAGAGGAAGAGGCCACTGCTCCACCCAAACTGGTTTATCTGTTTTCCATTGCAAGGAGAGGGTGAAGCGCTGAGTAGAGACCCCTAGGAAAAATCCTCTGATAAGGAAGGAAGCCCTAGGCCTGTTTTATCTTAGTTAATTCGAGTTACTTCAGGTTCTCTAGAAGGACTGGACTAAGTTGGATAATAGCCCATGTTAAACATTATATTTTTAGCAGCTTTTGAAATTGTGGGGATAGTAAGCAGTGCTCCCCATTGCTGTAACAAATCTCAGCCCTACAAAGTAAGTGCTATGGGTGAAATGTAGGGGTGGATCTGAGCTGCCTGTCCTACAGGTTCTTGACATGTTAATTCAAAAGAACTTTGTTCAATATTAGCAATTGTTCCAACTCCAATGAAGGTGGCTTTCACTTGTGTTTTTGGCCAGTATTTAAGCCACATATGAGAAGAAATAATAGAGACTTCCACTCCTGTGTTGACTAGCCCTTCAATTTGAATACCATTTGCAAAAGTTACTTTACATTGAGGGTGAGAATCATTCAGGAAAGTATGCCAAAAGACATGTTTTCCTGTGCTTCCAAAACCACCTGCCCTGGTAATGGGAGCTGCTTTGCCCTTATGATAAGGTAAAATTAATATTTGAATCACACGATGTCCTGTGGACAATTGGACATTTTTTGTGGCTGAAGCCATTATTAAGATTTCACCCTTACAATCTTCATCAATTATTCCTGGGTGAACACAAAGTCCTTCCATAGTAAGGCTGCTTCTTCCTAATATCAATACTACAGAAACTGAAGGTATGGGACCATAAATACTAGTAGGTAATTTTTTAGGAATTTCTCCATTGTTAAAGTTAACAGCTGTTAACATAGGGAGATCCAAAGTTGCACTTCATTGAGTAGTATGAAATAAATCCTGGACCTGAATTTTATTTTCCGAGCATAGTTCTGATTCATCTGAGCTTGGGCATGGCCATCACTCACTGGGAACTGTTGGGGGAGGTCGAATTGTTTTACTGAGGGCTTCGATCTAGCCTTCCATTGGCGTTCCCCTGGTTCTGAGTAGAAGATAAAATATTGCCATCTTTGTCTTTAACTGAATGACATTCATTAGTCCAGTGCTTACCCTTGCTGCACTGGTGACATAAACCCAGCAGCATAGCCTCTGTCTTCGTTTCATATTTTCCTTTTCTACATTCTTTTCTAAGGTGACTGGTTTGCCCACAATTGTAGCACTTAGGTTTAGCATTACAAGTTTGTAAAGCTGATCCTAATAGATTAGCTTGAAAAGTTCCTCATCCCACTTCACAACAAGTGCGAATGTACTGTTCAATGGTAACATTATCTTGGTTTCTTAACCCTGCCATGGCCTGCTTGCAATCAACATTAGCACTTTCAAAGCTAATTACAGGAGCAGCATTTTTGAGCATCTTCTCCAGGCACTGATCTCTCAATGAAAGATTGCAAACAAGCAGTGAATTCAGTATATGGTTCATTATTTCCTTGGAACACTTTCATGAAAAATTGTCTAATTTGCCCATTTTTCATCAAAGTGTTGACATGCACTGAGAAAATTGTCTCAAATTTGAAGCAATAACTCATTGGGAAACTGTATCTGAGCATTGACACTTTCATAATTTCCAGCTCCTATTAATTGATCAAAATTAAAGGTTGGAGGATTTCCTTGCCTATTACAGTGATACTGTTTTTTCAACTCCTCCATCCACCAAGATTTAAATTGAATATATTGGCTGGGATTCAAAGTTGTCTGAGCTAATGTGTCCCAGTCTATAAGAATAAGGAGACAGTTGTTATAATAAGATCTTAAAATTCCCATAACATATGGTGAATTACGGCCATAAGCATGAACAGGATATTTAATATTCTTAGAACATTTATTTCCTTTTTTCCCAAGTCCTTAATATATTTTATTTTTTTTAATTTTAAATGTTTGTTAAATCATAGCTGTGTACATTACTGCAATCATGGGGTACAGTGTGCAGGCTTCATATACAATCTGAAATATTTTCATCCAACGGTTCGACATAACCTTCATGGGATTTTCTCGTTTATTATGTGAAAACATTTGTGTTCTGAATTTAGTGGGTTTCACCTATCCCTTCTAAGATGCACCATAAGTGTAGTCCCACCATTTACCCTCTATCCACCCACCATCCTCCCCCACCCAACCATAACCGTTTACCCCTATTATTGTGCTGTAATTGGGTTATATCTTTCATGTGAAGGTTACAACCCAGTTATTGCACAAGAAGACCGGGAAAGGGGAGAGGGAGGGAAGGGGAGGGAGAGGGTGGGGGGAGAGAAGATAAAGGGTGAGATCACACTTGAGGTCCATCTTTGAACGGTCGGAGAAAACTACTAAATGCAGAACACAAAAGTTCTCACACAGTAAATGAGAAAACCTCACGAATGTTATGTCGAATAGATGGATGAAATTATCTTAGATTGTATATGAAGCCTGCACACTGTACTCCATGAATGAACTAATGTACACAGTTATGATTCAATAAAAAGAAAGAAAGAAAGAAAGAAAGAAAGGAAAGGAAAGGAAAGGAAAGGAAAGGAAAGGAAAGGAAAGGAAAGGAAGAAGGAAGGAAGGAAGGAAAGAGAGAAAGAAAGAAAGAAAGAAAGAAAGAAAGAAAGAAAGAAAGAAAGAAAGAGAAAGAAAGAAAGAAAAAGAGAAAAAAAAGAAAGTTGGGATTTTTGTCCTACTGGATAAATCCTCTGATCAGGAATGTTCAGCATCACTGCTGGAAAAGATGCTCTTTTTACAGGGTCTTGTTAGCATCATGAAGAGATGTTTTTCAAAAGTGTGCATATATAATAAATCTGCCCCAATAGCAGAAAAAATGGAAGCAGTTCAAGTAGGAACTGAGTGGAGTCAAGTTTTCATCCTGGCTTCATACAATCAGAATGTCGATTGCAGGGGTTATCTCACAAACAGTAATAATAATGATCCTCTCCCTCTCATATAAAGATAAGAAGGCTAAATCTATTGAAGGGTGTTGAGAAAAATTGACATCGGAACATTGTTCTTAGTATTGTATTCATCAGGAATTATTTCCAAAGATGAAAGGCAGTTCCTGCCTCGCTCCGAGTCCTGATTCAGGACAGACTTCTCAAGCACTGGGAAGCAATGCAGCCGATAGAATTTGACCTGAAGACCAAAGTAGTTTCAGAAGTTGGCCTTCTTGCATTAGCATAGTTAAAAGGTGCTGTCACACCAGGACTCCTCGGCCCCACTTACATTCTACACTAGGCCAAATAAACAGCACTTACCACGGTCCTGCCACGACCGGCTGGTCAGGACAGGACGTCCAAAGCCAGGCCAAAGGACAGCAAACGCTGTGTCTGTTTTTCCCAACACACGGGAGGTGGAAGTCTGCTCTAGGGGTGGGCTCTCATTAACCAGTGAATACATTTTTAAGAATTTTTAAAGAAAGGACATTCTCCCACATTACCTTTAATCGATTATGACACTTGCCCTATTCCCCGAGAAAGCCACAGCATATAGCCCAGAACCTCCTCAGGACCCAGGTCGTCATGACGAGGTGACGTCATGTCCAAGTTGAGAGACGTCTCATTTCAAACCACTGGACTGTGGCAGATGGAGTTCAGAACAGATGCCCTGAACAAACCCTGGCCACAGAGCAGCTCTAAGGAGATTTCGGACGCGTGGCCCTCCACCTCTCCATCTATCCTCCCCACCTGTTTGGTCCAGTTGCCCTGTAACTGTGCCACCGAAACCCCTGCCTTCCTCAGCTGTCTCTGCTCTGCACATCTCCCGGCAGCTGGAAGCTTCGGGAGGAAAATGCTGAGGTCAATTGGAATATCTGCTGACATTATGTTTCTTGTTGCTAGATTCCCAACCCTCAAATCAATGAGTCAGGGCAGAAAATCTTCAACAGGGTAGGCCGCTTCTAACTTCTCATGTGGATATTTGACCTTGAATACGCCACATGGTGGGGGGGGGGCTGGGGGGATAGGGGGCTGTGGACCTGGAGGGGTTAAGCTAGTCCGTGTATATTCCCAAAGAAGGGAATGCCTGAGGTTTTGACAAGAAGCGATCTATGAAAACATGCTGCTTTAGTGCAGATTTCTTCTCCCTTTTACTCTTTCCTATTTATTTCTTCTTTTTTGTTTGGTTGAAGACTCATGTCTTGTGGTACGGGGACTCAAGGCACCATGGTGATAGGGATGCTCTTTATTTTTCAAACATAAAATGATGATACTGAATTTGCTTTGCATTATATACGTTTTTCCTTTCCTAACACTGGATGCAAATTCAATGTATAATTTTATATTATTTTCACATAACTTTCAGAAAACGTAGCTCAAGAAATTTTCTTAACGGATGGGAGATGTGGAAGAGATAGTGATATTTTTACATTTTGTCCAAAGAAAGATGGCTTTTAAAAAAAATGAGAAACCTTGGTGGAGTCCATATCCTCATTTTGGGGAGCAGCTTACAGAAAATGGGACATCATCTTTTACCTATTCCTGGGTAGAAGTGCCCCAGAAATCTAACTAAATCAGTGTTTTTCAACCTTTTTTATCTCATGGCATACTTGAACTTGCAGTTTAACTTCTGTGACACACTTCAGTTATGTTGATCAAAAACAAAGAGTATGCTTACTGTGCGTTGAAGTTCTTTTGAAAATAATTGATGATTTTTAAAAATTTTGGTGGCACACCTAAAATCCTCTCTTGGCACAGCAGTTGAAAATCACGGGGCTAAAGTCTGAACCCCATGGTGATTTGGAGAGTGAGAACTGGGAGAGTATTTGTGAAAACATCCAGTGCAGGGCCCGACACCTGCGGCCATTCAACATACGTGCTTGTGTTCTTTATTCAGCATTACACAAAGAAATACAGGTGAGCGAGAATTAAAACTCATATGCCCACATTTACATAGAGAGCTAGGGGATGACCTGGCAGAGCCTGAAACATGCGCTAGAAGCAGTTTTCTGATGAAACCTCAAATTCTTATTTATTCTTGCCCTTGGCTCTTTACTCTGTAAACAGAAAAATATTCAGCTATTTGAAGTTTCTTGTTACTGAGACTTTGGGGGGAAATAGACCTCAAGTTCATCGTCGCACGATTTTTTAATTTGGTGGCTACATATTTAGGGACATCCAAAGCATGTTTATGAAGCAGGGCAAGATGAGAGAGGTCATTGTCTCAGGCAGACGTTGCCGTTCTTATCTTCTCAGGAGGGTGTGGAAGTTTAAGTGGAACTCGGAGAATCACTGGAATTTGGAGAATCCCCAAATTAAAGGAATAAGCACGTTGGAATTCAAATTTAGACAGAGATTTGACTGAGAAAACTTAATATCCCTATGATATCTATAATCCCAGCATTTTGATATCATTTCATTTTTCAATTTAATAAAGAGCATATGAAAATTCAGTCTCAAGTCAGATAAAAACATTTAACCAACAAGAGGATTTCTTGAAACTGTGAACTTTACCAGGACTGCTTGTTCCCTATCATTGAAGTTCTGTCAGAATTTCTGTTATTAACTTTTACTATTAGGTTTACCTTTTCTTTTTGAGACAGAGTCTCACCCTGTCCTCCTGGTTAGAGTACTGTGGTGTCCTAGCTCACAGCAACTTTGAACTCTTGGGCTCAAGCGATCCTCTTGCCTCAGCCTCCTGAGTAGCTGGGACTAGAGATGTGCTCCACAATGCCTGGCTAGATTTTGTTTGTATTTGTTGTTCTATTTTTAGTAGAGGAAGAATCTCACTCTTGCTCAGGCTGGTCTCAAACTCCTGAGCTCAAGCAATCTGCCCACCTTGGCCTCCCAGAGTGATAGGGTTATAGGCATGAGCCACTGTGCCCAGCCGGGTTTACAGTTTATTCTAGAAGCATACTCTGGCCCAAATCTGACCAACAGGGTCCACTTGTGTGATATGGAAAACTTGAAAAAGAAACAGCAAGCCACGATTTGGTACGCATTTTCATGTTAAAACAAAACGAAATAAAAACAAAAGCAAAGCTATGCTAGAATCTGCAGAAACACAGAGTTTCTGCCTAGGAACCCTGGGCTACATGTATTAAACGCTTCCATGCAGGCAGGAAGATGCGTGATTTGTGTAGGATTCCCACCCAACACCCCCCTGCAGAGAAATCATGGTGAAGATGATCATGGAAATCAGAGATCAAGAAACTTGAGGTGGCTGTGTGTCTCTGGGCCCTTTTGCTGACTTAGGTACTGGTACTGTTTCTCACCAGCTAAACATCTTCCGCTCTTTAGTTCAGGTTTTTGGAGGATTAGAATTTTATGTCAATACGGGGCTCAGTTCTATGTGTATTCTAGTGATAGCTACTCCACAATGAAACCTTCTCATACTTCCTTTGATTAGGATTCACACTGCTTTTGTCTGAAAGTAAATGCTTTCTGATCAAATTATTTTTCTTTGTTTTTCTCTGCTTGTTCCCGCCAACTTCGTTGAGACCCCCAAAGGAATGAGTTCAGACTGTTTATTTATTTCAGCCTCTCCCCATTTTTACAAACCGACCCTTTGTAGCCTTTCCTTTTTTAAAATTTTCCTCTAAGAAAAATGAAGCATATGGTGCCAAGAAAAATATTTCCTTCACTAAGCATCTTCCAAGAATCTTTCTAAGTTTCTAAATGATACATCACAATCTCAAGAAGCCTCCACACTTTATCTCAGCCTAACTTTTGGAAACCTTGCTATCTTTAACTTTGCTGGGGAAGCAGTCTCCAAATGTCAAGTACAGTTCGTTCCATTGTAAGTAAAAGATTTCAAGTTAATATCTTTTTCCAAATCTTTATATCTTTTGGCCCAAACCATCCCTCTCTGTTGGGTGATTCCTAGATGTGAGTAAGCCTTTTTCCAGGCTTATCATGTAATTAGGGACCCTGACATGACTTCACCTACCTCCACCTTCCCCGCCTTATTTGTCAGATTTGAAATATCATACTCACCAGAATTTCATCTAATTGTTAACATCAGCTACTGTGTGTTTCCCACATAATGACCCAGTATTATTATTACCATTAGAACTTGACAACCTTGAAAAGGTTTGCAAACGCAGCTAGATTTTAAAATTCAAAAGGAGGCTGAATTCATGGCTCCTTCTGGAAGGACATAACCTTCTCTACCTCCATTTCGGGTTTCTGCGTGTTTGGCCGGCTACAGCGTGAGCCTCCCACAGAGAAGGGGGAGTTGGAGGAGGGTAGATGAAAAACCCAAAAGAAAGGGATGGGGGCCAAATAGGCAAATATCCAAGGGATGAGCTAACTGCCAGAGAAAGGCAGAACTCACTTCGAATGAATCATTCCCTGTCTTCATTTCCATATTACTCATTCTTTGCTGCGAGCCCTGCAAAGGTTAAAATAGAGAGAAATAAAATGAAATATCCTCTTAGGCAGTTCTCTCTCTCTCTCTCTCTCTTTTTTTTTTTTTTTTTGAGACAAGGTCTCACTTTGTAGTCCTGGGTAGCGTGCCACGGCAACGCAGCTCACAGCAGCCCCAAGGTCCTGGGCTCAAGCGACCCTCTTGCCTCAGCTTCCTGAGTAGCTGCGACCTCAGGAACCCACCACCAGGCCTGGCTGGTTTCTCTGTTTTCATGGGAGACTGTGTCTCACTCTTGCTCACGCTGGTCTCCAAGTCGGCTCAGTCTCCTTGCTCAGCCTCCCAGAGTGCTGGGATTGCAGCTGTGAGCCGCTGCACCCGGCCCCCGCTCTCTTGTTCTGCCGTTGTCCCCAGCGTTTGAGGGAGCGTGGGCTCTGTTCTTCTCTTTGGAGAACACTGTTGACACAACAGGGGTGCTACAGGAACAGCACGTTTGTGTGTGATGTCACTGCAGGTGGCACATCTACAGGACTGCCCTTCACACTCGCCCCCTTTAAAATAAATGCCGGCTTTTGAACAGACTGCTGAATCGCAGCTGGAGGACGGTGTCCTCCGAGCTTGGCACTCCCAGGGCTGAGCTCTCTGCCAACTTCTTTGAGTGTGTGCTGCTCAAACTTGGAGACACGACCTCTGGGATACGAAGCAACCCACGGGATACACGGCATCACTTTTCCTCAACAATGTGGGAGGACGGGGGGAAATGAAAGCAATACGGCTTGTAACTTTCAATGTTTTTGTAATAAAAAGCACAGGAGTTAAATGTTCATGCAGAATGCAAAATTCCCACTTTGTCTCACGGAACACAGGCTACAAAGCCATAATATGCGGGGTTTGCACACCCATGCTTTCCTGGTGACTGGTAGGTGGCTTCAGTAAAAAATGTTTCAGAGATACACTTGAAACAACACTGCCAAATGTACGCTCCGTGGGAAATCACGCTCATCGGCAGGCTAAACAACCCTGCTTAAAAATAGGGCATGATCATAAAAAGGAAATAATTCTTAGCGAGGATTCGAACTCCCCAAAGTTGACAAAAAAGAGAACAGTTCCAGTTTCGGGTTTGCTTGGGTCCAGAGACCAGCCCATACCCAGGGATGTGGTTTCTCCAGCACTCTGCGTCTCCTGGCTTTGCTTTCTTCCGCGTTAACTTCGTTCTCAGTTAGGACTTTCCTATCGGTGGCTCCTGGAGCCTCCAGGTTTTCATTATCCTTATAGCAAGGAACTTCTGCTCCCAGCAGATTTGCAAGAATCCTCGGACCCATCCCCGTGTCCAGAGGCTGTTTGGTCATGAGGGGCTCGTATGTCTGTCCTTCGAGAGGAGTGGAGGCACCTCCACAATAGGCTGTGGTACAAACAAGTGCACGTAGGGAGGGCGTAGGCAGGATTATAGGGGACCCAGGAAAAGTGGGAATAGATGCTACCAGGTCAAAACTCTATAAGCCTACTGAGATTGTTTTTCTTTCTTTCTTTCTTTTTTTTATTATTAAATCATAGCTGTGTACATTAATGCAATCATGGGGTACAATGTGCTGGTTTTATATACAATTTGAAATGTTTTCACCAAACTGGTTAACATAGCCTTCATCGCATTTTCTTAGTTATTGTGTTAAGACGTTTCTATTCTACACCTAGTAAATTTCACATGTACCCTTGTGAGATGTACCGTAGATGTGGTCCCACCAGTTACCCTCCCTCCACCCATCCTCTCTCCTTCCCCTTTCCTCCCTTACCCCTTTCCCCCTTCTTCTTGGGCTACAATTGGGTTATAGCTGTCATAAGAAACCTATAAATTGGTTTCATAGTAGGGCTGAGTACATTGGATACTTTTTCTTCCATTCTTGAGATGCTTTGCTAAGAAGACTATGTTCCAGCTCCATCCATGTAAACATGAAAGAGGTGAAGTCTTCATCTTTCTTTAAGGCTGCAGAATATTCCATGGTGTACATACACCACAATAACATCATTTTTCATAAGCATGCTTCTCCTTAGAGCAATAAGTGCCTTGTATGTGTTGAAGGTAATTTCTCAACTTGGTACCAGTGGATTTATCAGAGAACAGAACTCATGTTTACCAACCACCTACTTCAATATTCAGAGCAATCTTTGCTAGACACAATTAAGCCCTATTTTAAAGATGAAGAAACTAAGTCTTAAGGAGATGAAGGGGATGGTCACAAAATAATGGCCACAGCAGCAATGCTAGCCACTGCCACTTGCCAGCAGTAGGCTGAGAAATGACCTGGAGTTGGGATTGGGAAGAAGTGATCAGCTCAAAAGTGGAGGAGGAAGGGAAGGGAATTGGGGAGCCTGTGGTACCTGGGAACTCAGCTCACTTAGCTTCTTGGGGACACATTGCCTTTCCGCTCTATTCCAGAATGTCTTTGTGGATCAGTAATTAATTGCCCCCAAATGTACCTAGTCCTGGTACAGCTAAGTCATCCTTAACGTTTGCATATTAGGATGACTAAAGCTAATCAGCCGTTCTCTCCCCGACTACAGGATGAAATTAATGGACTCTGAGGAACAGATGGTCCAAAAATGAGAGGCTGCACGGCCCACCTGGCGAGGCAGGTCTGGGGAGGCCGGCCTGCAGGGCTCAGGACACCAGGAAGGCTCTGGGGACCTTGAGCAGGAACAGAGGCAGGTGAAGTCAGCCCGGGAGGAGGCAGCCAGACCTGACGCTGAGCGGCGCTTTCACCTCCTGAGCGAAGATGGTCTGATTCTTCAGGGAGAGCTCAGCTGTCCTGGGATATCCCACATCCCGAGTTCATTCCTTCTGTTCTTATTCACAGGTCCAGAAACTTGAGTGACAAGAAAATAACGGGCTGTTTTTCTTAGGAAACAAGGGCTAAGTTGTTTGGCCAGACCCTAAGTACCGCTTCTAGCACGGTGCATGGGAGGTGGTGTTGCCATTTGGGGATGCAGCTTCCTCGTGGGATGCATCTTTCTGGTTTCTTTAACTCTCTCCCCAGCCCTCAGAAAGCATGGCCTGTCCAAAGGTGGTGAACAGGGGCTGCACCGTGAGCTGAGGTTCAAGGCTCTGTGGGGAGGAGGCAGGTGAGGGAGAAACAGAGGGCGGCGAGCTCCCCTGCACCCTGCCTCCCGGAGGCCAGGCTCAGCCGGCAGTTTCATTCCCGAGACGACCGAGTCTCGAGGCTTTCCCTTTCTGTGCGCTCGTGTTTGCCGGTATCAGGCCATCCGGGCAGCCCAGGAGGCTGAGAAAAGAACCCCACCGTGCAGGGGATGGTGTTTCTAGAGGCTGATGAGGGGAAGGGTCCGCTGAGAATTGTGGGCTAGAGGAATTGTTCAAAGAATAGAACTGGAGAGGAATTTTATGTGAAAAGAAAAAACATACAGCTGCAAATCCCAGGAGCTGCTGGGGTGAAATGAGTCTCTTTTCCTTTTTAGACACAGTTTCTGTGGACTCTGGTCTATTACTTTTTATCATTACTTAATTGGATGTGTTAAGATATTCTATACTGTGGGGCTGGCTGTGTGACTGTAAATGGTTTGCTTTATTCCTCTGCGGTCTCGGGGCCAGTTTCTCCTCCCTCTGTGGGACAGTTGACATCAAATGCCAACGGGAAGTATCCAATGCTCAGGGACTTACACTCGGTGCTTTAGGAACTGAGGAAATTCATTTTGGGTCAAGCAAGGTGTGCGTGAGATGCCTGGGCCGCCTTCTCCGCCTCCCCCCCGCCTCTCACACAGGAGGTGTGGGCGCCGCCTCGTGTCCCAGGGGTCAGGTCAGGGGGACACAGGGAGCCCCGCTGTTCTATCACCTCAGCGCTCTATCAGGTGTGCAATTTGAGAGGCCCTGGCATTGGGGGCAACACCTGTGACCTTAATTCCTCCTTACTGATACCCAATTCATTCTTTGGAGCTCACATCAATCCTCTCAAAAAGAAAATGAAAATCATAATTAAAATACATATTTGGGATACAGGTGGACTTCTGTTGAGATCCTCAAATATGGTCTGTATTTCTGATCCAGCACTTGCAGCCAAGACTTGGGGCCAGCCACCTGAGCTCTCTGAGCCTTGCCGGATAAAAATAAAGTCTCAGGTGTAGAAAGGACCCACTGGTGGCTCTCACTAGGCTCCTGGTAAGTGGCTGTGCCGTTCCCTAGGTGTGAAAGCAGAGAAGTTTGTCAGGCTCGCTTGGTTTTTTTGTTTGCCATTATAGAAGGACACACTGTCCAGTGGGAGCCGAGGAACAGATGGGTGGGAGGAAGGGCCGAGCTGCAGCCGCTCAAAGGCTACAAAAGGATTCAGGAAAGACTTGCTGGGTCTGATATGTCAGGGGTGAAGGGTGAACTACAACTTCCACGAAAGTGTAGTGATTGTAGCTAATTTTCATTGAGCGCTGACCATGGAAATACCTCATGTGACAGTTTATCAGTCTCTCCCAGGAACTCTGTAAGACAGATAATGTCGTTACCATCCCAACTTGATAGGTCAGGACACTGGGAGCACGAGTTAGCTTGGCACGCCTCGGGCCATCGTCACATCAGCACAGCGACCGTCAGAGCTCCTGACCGCCCTGCTGCCGTGCCAGGCAGTGTCGGCCACCACAAAGCGTCTTCAGTGCCTCTGTTGGCCCAGCGATGGCCACAGAGTCACTGACATCTGTGGACTGATCTACTGATGTCCCAACAGGGGAAGAGAGAGGAGGGGAGGGGAAAAAGACCTGAGAGGGGTCAGGCAAGAAGGACAGACACCCTGCCCAGCCAGCCGGGCTCCACTTCAGTCCAAGGGCAAGCGGAGGGACGTAGCTGGTGTAGGGAGTGGGCGAGGGTCACAGCAGCTGTGATCTGGGTGGAGTTCCTGCAGCCCTGAAGGAGGGCAGGAAAGGAGCCTCCTCCCGCCAGAAAGGCCTCCACCCTGCAACTGTGAGCAGCTTCAGATCTCCCTCGGGCCCTTCCAATGTTTTCCTAGCACAGACTGCCAATTTTAGCTGTTAAGGAAAATTTATTCACTTAGTTCTAATGAAAGACTTAGAATTCTTATTCTTTCTAAAGACTTTTATTCATTATTTTTGGTGCTAATCCTGAATATGCTTAGCCTTTTATTTTATACAAAACTCACGCTCTTGCATACATGTGAAATTAAAATTATCATAACAGGTTATAAATGGATGTCCTGTTTTTGTGTGTATTATGGAATACATTGAGATGGTGTACTGTTTTATTATAGTCTATAAAAGCCGTCAAGTCACATAACAAAATGTTGGAAAATAAAGGAAAAACTGACACTTTGCGTTACTAATATAAAAACTTACAATTTTGGTCATTTCCTGCCAGTCTATTTTTTCACATGCTTAGTGTTTGCATAATTTTACACTTTCCTTTTTTCACTTATTGTGCTGACAGTATTGGTACATAGTCTTTATGTCATTATTTTAAAATGCTTAATTATGCGATTAAGAACCTATCGCTTTTAAAGAAACTATTATTGGAGATTAAAGGGCAAAGCAGATTTTGATTCATAAATATTTGTGGCATGAAAGAAAGACATCACGACTTCAAGATGGAGAGCAAAACATCTCTCTTAGCTACAATAGATACGGGTACAGAAATGCTTTTGAGAATAAAGTCATGGACTGCTTCTATATTAACCACTGTTTTTCATAATAAGTTACTAGAAATTATAAACAGTTAATATTTGTTGATCACTTACCTGTTGAGCAGTAGCCCAAGTACTTCACAATATTAGCTTGTTCATTTCATCCCCATTTAAGGGCGCTACCTGTAGCCCCATGGACACACCTATAGATAATGCCGTGGGGACACAGAAGGCCGACGTGAATTGCCCACAGGTAGTCCAGCTAGAAGATGGCAGGTGGGGGCTCAGATCCACGCTGTCTGGCGCTGTAGTTTGTGTTCTTGACTGCCATGTGTTTATTTTCATTCTATTTTATTTTTTAAGTGACAAATATTTATGGCACATCGCATGACATTCTGATCTATGTAAATACTGTGGAATAGCTAAATCAAGCTATTTGAAATACACGTTGCTTCAGACACTTACAATATTTTTTTTATAGTGAGAACATTTAAAGTATACTCTTTGGGAAATTTTCCAGAATGCAGCATATATATATATATATATATATATATATATATATATATATATATGTATATGTATATATTTTGTAGAGACAGAGTCTCACTTTATTGCCCTGGGTAGAGTGCCGTGGTGTCACACAGCTCACAGCAACCTCCAGCTCCTGGGCTTAGGGGATTCTCCTGCCTCAGCCTCCCGAGTAGCTGAGACTACAGGCACCCGCCACAACGTCCAGCTATTTTTTTTTTTTTGGCAGTTCGGCCGAGGCCAGGTTTGAACCCGCCACCTTCAGTATATGGGGCCAGCGCCCTACTCGATGAGCCACAGGCGCTGCCCCAGAATGCAGCATATTAACTGTAGTCATCATGATATACAACAGACCGCTTGAAATTATTCCTTATGTGTAACTGAAATATTGTGTCCTTAGACAATCCCCAAACCCAAACCCTCTGGTAACTATCATTTTGATTTCTGTTGCTATGAGTTTGACTTTTTTACACTCCACACAGAAGTGATATTATGTAGTATTTGTGACTTTTTTTTTTTTTTTTTTTGCAATTTTTGGCCGGGGCTGGATTTGAAACCGCCACCTCTGATATATGGGGCCGGCTCCCTACTCCTTTGAGCTACAGGCGCCGCCTGAGTTTGACTTTCTTTACACTCCACACAGAAGTGATATTACGTAGTATTTGTCTGCCTTTGCTGGCATATTTAATGTAACATAACATCCTCCAGATTCATCCATGTTGTCACCGATGACAGGATTTCTTTCTTTTTTAAGGCTGAACAGTATTGCATTGTGTGTAAATGCCACATTTTCTTTATCCACCCATCTGTTAATGGATAGACAGGTAACTTCTACATATTGGCCATTGTGAATAATGTTGCAGTGGACGTGGCAGGGCAGACAGCCCTTCGATGTGCTCATTTCTTTTCTTTTGGGTATATACACAGTAGTGGGATTACTGCATCATAGTAATTCTATTTGTGAGCTGATTTCTCATTGTGGTTTTAATTTGTATTTGCTTAACTTTTTTTTTTTTTCCATATGCCTATTCATCCTCTGTATATCCTTGTTTTGAGAAATGCTTCCTTGGGCTCTTTGCCCATTTTTTAATCAGTTTTCTTCTTACTATTGAGTTGTCTGAGTTCTTTATATATTTTGGATAGTAGTCCCTTCTTATCAGATGCATGGTTTGTAAATGTATTTGCTCATTCTGTAGGTGGTCTCTTCCCTTCGTTAATTGTTTCTTTTGCTCTGCAGAAGCTTTGTAGCTTGATGCGATCCCGTTTTTCTCATTTTTGCTTTGGTTGTCTGTGCTATTGGGGACGTATCTCAAAAATCCTTGCCTAGAGCAATGCCATGGAGCTGATCCTCTCTATTTTCTTCTAGTAGTTTTACTGTTTCAGGTCTTAGTTTAAGTCTTTAATCCACCGTTAGTTAATTTTTGTATATGGTGTGAGATTAAGATCTAATTTCCACTCTTCTGAATGTGGCAGAACTACATTCTTCAGTCTTCCAGTAATGTTTATTGAAGAGCTTGCCCCTTGCCCAATTTTGTGTTTTTGGCAACTTTGTGGAATGAAAATCAATTGAATGTTAATGCATGGATTTATTTCTGGGATCTCCGTTCTGTCTCATTACTCTCTTGTGTGTTTTTTGTGCCATGATCATGCTGTTTCTATTATTATAACTTTGGAGTCAATTTTAATTTGAAGTTATGTGGTGCCTCTGGCTTTGTTCTTTATGCTAAAGATTATTTGGACTATTTGGAGTCTTTTGTGATGCCATACAAACTTCAGGATTATTTTTTCTGTTTCTATGAAAACCATCATTGAATTTTGATGGGGACTGCATTGAATCTATAGATGTGTTTGGGTATCATAGAGATTTTAACAATATTAATTCTTCTAATCCATAAACGTCTGATATCTTTCCATTTATTTGTGTCTTCATCAATTCTCACATCAATATTTTATAATTTTCAGTACACGGGTCTTTCACCACCTTGGTATTTGATTTTTATTTTTTGTGGCTGTTGTAAATGGGATCATTCCCCTGATTTCTTTTTGAGATAGTTCATTATTGTTGTATGGAATTACCGCTGATTTTTGCATGTTGAATTTGTGTTTTGTGATGTTATTGCATTCTTTTATTAATTCTAACACCGTGCTTTTAAGCTGCCAAAAAATCTGTGCATATTGGTTAGGCCCATCTGGGCCCAATTTTGACTCTACTTCTTATCAGCTATTTGTGCTGCGGCAAGTTACTTAAGCTCTCTGAACCCGAGTTTCCTTAGCTTTCATATAAAATAAAATTAGTAGAGATGTTCTAAGGTACAAACGAAGTAATACAAGTGAAGTGCTGGTACAGTAGCAGGTACTCGGCCAGTGCTAGTTCTCACCTCTTCTCTGATGCACAGTGGAAGGAGCACCCGGACATTTCCCCTTCCTTGAGCCCAGAAGAGAAGCTGATCTTGCGTGCAAAGTAAGCCTGAGCTTGTCTGCAGGTTGACACCAGGCCCGGACAACTGTTACTACCTGACAGACTATCTATCTGCATAACAAAACAAACTTCAGCCACCTCACCTGCTCCTGTCACTTGTTACCTTGCCTCCCCATGTCCTTTCTATCGCTCAGGATGCTCCATCAGCTTTACTCATTTGACTCTCCTTTGAAATTCACATTTTGTGGGATTTCCATGTGAAACTATGTAATTAAAATTTTTTTTTCCTCCGGTTAACCTGCCTTACATTAACTTAATTCATAGTCCAATCAAAGAACCAGAAAGGGAGGAGGCTGCTTTCCACTCCCTACACTTCTCTCTTGTGGGTAAGACAATTCATTTCTCTGAAGTGATTTTATTGTGGTCATTCCTGATGGCAAGTGACCCTAGAAGTTTGCCTATGACCCTTTCTGGTCCTGGAGAGAGAAGATTCTACACTGATATGAGCAAAGATTTAGGGGAATAATTTCCCATGCAACCTTAAGGATATTTCTCCCCGGCAGTTTAATCTATGCTGAATGGGGGGTGTTCTCCTCAGGAGATTGAGGGAACCACGTCCCCATGTAGAACCGAGTGACCAATGCTCACCTTGTTTGTGTTCAAACAAGGATAGCCTTGGCCTTGGGATGGCCCAGCTGTCCATGCTCCTTTGAAATAACCTGCGGCCTTGTGCCATTGTTCTGCTCATCCTCTTACTTCCATCAAGTCAGGACTATTTTCTATTTTCGGCAGAGAAATGAACAATGCATGAAACATTCTCTTTGTCTCTAACACGTAAACAAGGAAAGGCAAAAACACCAGAGTCTTTCCCTCTCACTTCACCGCAGCCGCCCTGACCTAGTTCTGGTTCTTTCCTTGAGGTCCTCTGCTCGACCTGATGTGCTTTCCTCTGGCTCCTTCCCCCAGGGACTAGCTGCTTCTCCTTCGAGCCTGGGCTTAGTTAGCTATTATATCCTCTGTGAAGTCAGGGACGGCTTCATGATCCAAAGGGTGTCAGGCTCTTATTAACGTGTCACAGTACTCTGTTATTCCCCTTATCAGCACTTCCCTCAATTTGAAACTAACTCACTGACTTTGAACATGAAAGTGCTGGTGTTTCTGCATGTGCTTGCAGACAAAAGGCAGCTGGAGTCAGTGCATGGGGCATTCAGCTCATCCAGCCAGGTGAGCTCCCTTCTGTAGAGCAGCAGGGGCCAGAGAGGCTCCCGGCCACAGTGGAATATTAGGGAAGAGGTGCTGCAAGGCTTCAGACTGGGTTGACTCACTTAGGAAACTCGAGTTGGTGTGCTTTTAGATTCAATACTGGTTTGGTAAACCTAGAAAGGGGTGAGAGAATTTCATAGCAACTCCTATGTACTCTTATGTATATATTCATGCTAATATACAGTAGAACCTCTGTAAGTGGACCACCCAAGGGACTGTAACAAACCGGTCAACATACAGAGGTGGTCAACATAAGGGACTAGGGCTCCTGTACCAGTAACATACATGTGATATATGTCTGGTCTATGAAAATTAGGTCAACTTAAGGAGGTGGTCAACTGTGGAGGTTCTACTGTATACACATGTATACATGCGGCTCTTTTGCCAGCGTCACATTTTTAAAATGCAGTTTTCATCATGTCCATTGCCCAGCTGACAACCCTTGATTATTTTTCATTGCCTGAAAAAGCCAGTGTGACAACTGCCTTCTCCCCACATGCGGCCATCAACCCGGTGCTGTTCCCTGGACATCGCCAGCTCCCATTTTCTGCTTCTTCACAGGTGGCCTGCTTTTTGCCTACTGGAGCTTTCCTCCCACTTCCATTGGGTGAAATCTGTTCATCCTCTAGGACCCGTTTGAAGCATCAGCAGCTCTTTGTGATCATCCCGATCCTCCAGACAGAAAATGAAAAGCTCCTAATCGGAGCTCTCAGAGGAAAAGCAAAGAGCTAACATGTGCAGCATAGGCTGTGCCTCAGGCTCTACTCCAGTCTTAGTTGTATTAAGAGACATATTTCCAAACCACCGCGTTTGGAGGTACCAGCGAGGACTATGAGCCGTGAAGTCTCCAGATCACCCAGCTAGTAAGCGGCAGGCTCAAGATTACAGCCCAGAGAGTCTGCGTCCTCAGCTACCTCACCTCCTTGGGATGTCCTGGTAAGGTGTTTATCGCCCTTTCCCCCCTGGCTTATAGGAGTTTTGAAGGCCTGGACTATGCCTTGTTCATCTTTTCATTTCCCAAGAGATTATAATAATGGCAGGCTTAAATGTACTTCCTAAATGAACTGTTAATTAATATTCAACCTAGCAAAACTTAGGTTCAACTTGTAAAAATCACGTGAAATATTCAGTCTTCATGTCAAGTATTCTATTACTCAGGCTAATCATTCTCTCTCTCTTCCAGGCAAGCTGTCCCACTTCTGCCCAGAGGTGGTATCGGTAAGCCCCAATGTTGGAGTTCAGTGACAGCCGTACTGGAAGAAGAATGGGGAATGTGGGGAATGTCCCTCTTGGCCTCTCTGAAGGAGGAGCAGAGACTCCTCCTTCCATGGCAGGGAAGGTTTCAACAGATTCCTTGCTGTGGTCTGAAGGTTTGTGTCCTCCCGAAATCCATATGCTGAAACCTAACACTTGTGATACAGTCAGGAGGCAAGGCCTTTAGGAGACAATCAGGTCCTGGGGTCAAAGCCCTCATGAAGGGATTAGTGCCTTTATAAAAGAGGCCTCAAGAATTAACTCACCCCACCCAGGTGCGGTGGCTCACGCCTGTAATCCCAGCACTCTGGGAGGCTGAGGAGGCAAGTGGATTGCTTGAGCTCAGGGGTCTGAGACCAGCCTGAGTAAGAGCAAGACCCCACCTCTACAAAAAACAGAAAAACTAGCCAAACATAGTGGTGCGTGCCTGTAGTCCCAGCTACTTGGGAGGCTGCGGTAGGAGGATCACTTGAACCCAGGAGTCTGAGATTGCTATGAGCTATGATGCCATAGCACTCTAGTCTGGGCAACAGTGAGTGAGACTTTGTCTCAAAAAAAAAAAAAAAAGACCAGGCTGAGGCACAGCAAGACCTTGTCTCTAAAAATAACTGGGTGTTGTGGTGGGTGCCTGTAGTCCCAGCTACTCGGGAGGCTGAGGCAAGAGAACTGCTTGAGCCCAAGAGTTTGAGGTAGCTGAGAGCTGTAACACCATGGCACTCTACCGAGGGTGACAAAGTGAGACTGTCTCAAAAAAAAAAAAAAATGCTGGGCGCCTGTAGCTCAGCAGCTGGGGCATCAGCCATATACACTGAAGCTGGTGGGTTCAAATCCAGCCTGGGCCTGCCAAACAACAATGACAACTACAACCGAAAAATAGCCGGGCATTGTGGTGGGTGCCTGTAGTCCCAGCTACTTGGGAGGCTTAGGCAAGAGAATCGCTTAAGCCCAAGAGTTTGAGGTTGCTGTGAGCTGTGACTCCATGGCACTCTACCCAGGGCAACATCTTGAGACTCTGTCTCAAAAAATAAAATAAAAAAAAATAAAGAGAGAGAGAATTAACTCACCCCTTCCACACAGCCAGAAGGCGCCAAATATGAGGAAAAGGCCTTTACCACCAAATACCAAATCTGCCAGTCTTCCCAGCCTCCACAGCTATGAGACATAATTGCTTGTTGTTTATAAGCCACCTAGTTTATGGCACTCTTGTTAGCAGCCCAAACAGACTAGGACCAGTCTGACGGTCCAGCCACTTCTCCTGTGACTTTTTCATTTTTCTGTGGGCCCTCAGTGGGTATGGTTCTGCCTACTGCTTTCAGGAGTCAGGATGACAAACATCTGGTAAGATTGCACCATTCTGCACTCAACTCTCTCTTTGCAGAGATCTCTGATCAACCATAAGTTCTCTCCGACCTTTAACACAATGCCAGAATCTATGTTTCCTGACAAAGCCACTAGTAATCAAATTGGAATTGACATTCTTTTTTAAATTTCAAAATATTAAGGGCACACAAGTGTTTTGGGTTATAAGACTAACCTATTAACTTTGAAATGCTATGATAATCTCAATTTCTTTTCTATAGTTTATAGGAACTTTTATCATTATTTATTAAATCTACTTCCAGGTTAGAGGCAGTAACATATCTGATGCTGAAACCCAAAGAATTTCATTGAGTCATTGGGGCCTCTCCTCTTGTCTATTCTTTTTTAGTAGTTTGTAGATATTTCAACTCAAAATGACTGAAGCAAAAGAACTTAGTTTTCACAACTGTAGGGTCTAGGTAGTGTGTCAGAGAGAAAAAAAATAACCCTTGAGTCACAGACGTAGGTGTCCTGATCACCCAAACAGTGTTCACTGTACACATTAAGTAGGTTTTTACCTTCCCCCCTCTCTCCTCTCGCCTGGTTGATTTCCACTGAGTCTTACTTCCCTCTGTGCACTGGTGTACTCATAAGTTAGTTCCAATTTAACAATGAGTACACGTGGTATTTGTTTTTCCATTCTTGAGACTTCATTTAAGAGAATGGTCCACAGTTTAATTGATGCAAAAGTAGACATTTAGTTCTTTGAGGAATTTCCATACTGCTTTCCCTAGAGGTTGTACTAAATTGTAGTCCCACCTACAATGGATAAGTGTTTTTTCTCTCTGCATCCATGCCTCCTTGCTTTTCATACAACACTGGAGCTGATATTTTAAATGAAATATGTTTTCCATCAATAACTGGGCTTAAGCAAAGCATTTGGAGGAGGCTGCTACAAAAGCAAGCACCACAATGGCAGTAGCAGATTCTATAATTCCTCCCCCAATTCCTCTATCCTTACAATTTCAGTGTATATTTGCTGGATATCCAACTGAGTTTCTTGGCCTGAGGGTCTTCCACAGCTAAAGAAATCCACTTTTCTGCCTCCACACAACAATCTAGAAATGCTGGGGAATTAACAACAAATGTCTGAATGGCTGGTGAGAGAGCTGGTATATAAATGCCCTAGCTCCCTCACCTCTCAAACTTAACACCTGTTTAATGTAGCTTCCCGCGTACCCCAAAGAAAGAACTCATGCTCTGATCACTTACAGTGGTGACTGGCTGAATAATGAATATCTATTTGACTCTTTCTTTTCTATCTTACTTTCTACTCTTCCTGCTGTGACCACCTCCCAAATGAACTACCTGCACTCCAATGGTGGTCTCAGGGTCTGCTTATGAAAGAACTCTGTATTTGAGGAGTGAAGTCACTTTCACAGCTTCTGTTATGCTCAAGGAAGATTTCTTGGGAAAATAAGTACTTCTGATGGGAGCTCATGAGTAGGGTTGGGTGGCATGGGAAGGTGAAAAGAGAACAGGCAGGTCTGAAGTAAAAGGGAACAGGGCAGATCTGAAGTAAAAGGGAAGGAGAGAGGAAGGCGTTTGTTCCAGGAGAAACCCATGGACGGTCAGGAGCTTGCGTGAAATCACTGCCTCCTGGGCAAGCACGAAATTTGATTGTTTGTTGAGGGCTCTTTTTATGCTATGACCTTTCTTCTTGGGGAATTCGCATGTTCCCTGACTAAAAAAAGAACTGTAAAACATCTTGAAGAATATTAAGAAGTATTATGCCTTTTGAATAGTAAGTATCGTACTTTCCCATTTCCTTTGAATATTCCTTAGGAACAATTGTTTGAGGTACACACTTAAGATACATGGCTACCCTCTGTGCTCCTGATGTTTTCCTGTCATCATTTGCCTGCGTGGAAAGCACAGAGATCATGATGATGACCCTGTAGCTGACAAGTGACATACGATTAAGATTATCTTGATTCACTATATTGAATGTACTGTTGTCTTTTCTGCAGAAGAAATCACCTAGGCCCAAATAATTGCCTAAAAGCTGCTAAATCTTTTAGCATAAAATGGCAAAATCTTTTAATAGATGATATAGTAAGACTATGGATAAAGTGAGTTCAACAAAAATCAAGTGCGGGGATTGAGTTTGTCTACTTTGACTTTCTTTGTCTTCTCTGCTGGGAAGAAGAGCAGAGAAACAGCTGGAGAAGTTGTTTTTTCATGCAGGCCTCAGCTTGGGCCTATCCCCCATGTGTCTGAGGTAGCAGCTGGGGCATTCCAGGATCCTAAAGGAAGGACAGTTAGGAAATAGTTCTCTGGAGGGTGGGGACAGGCATAGGGACAGGGAGAGAATTGCGCATGAGAAGAGAGTCGTCATGTTAGTTAGGGAAGGGGACAGAAGGGGCCGGAAAGGGGCAGCAAGTGGGGCCATTCAATGGAAAGTTTGCTTCTGGTTGGAATGGTAAGAGCAGGTGTGGCTTCAGGGAGGGCACGTTTCAGTTGGAAGAGCTTAAAGAAGGGCAGTGGGCAGCTGGGTGTCTTGGGAGGTGCCTCTAGTCCCAGCTACTTGGGAGGCTGAGGCCAGAAGATCACTTGAGCCCAAGAGTTTGTGGTTGATGTGAACTATGATGATGCCACAGCACTCTATCCAAGGTGACAGAGTGAGACACTGTCTCAAAAAAAGGGGGGGGTCTACATGGAGAAAATGGGCCAATTTTTTGAGTGATTTCTACAGCATAAGTAGGTTACCACTAAGGCTGCCAGTGTGGCCTGGCATGTACTTCAGAGGAACTTTTAAGGGGAAATATGGAGAAACCAAACCCAAAAGACCTTATTTGTGCAATCACCAGAGCTTTGGCTTGGAAAGAAGCGAAGAGAAGGGAATGAGTGTTACTCTGCTGGTGTTGCTTTTGTCTCACAGTCCCAACACACACAGGTGAGGGGACGTGCTCTAGGTCACTCAGCTAGTGAGTGGAGGAGAAACCTAAACCCGGGACTAGCCCACATGTTGTTTTTTCTACACAGCTGTAGAATAGAGAGAAAATTATACAAATGCAATGTGAGATGGTCTTGGTGATGACACACTCAACCCTAAAGGACTGAGAAGTGTGTACTTGGCGTCCCCCAGAGCTAGCTGTGGGCGTGCAGCTCTGTTACCATGGGAGCCCATTTGGAAGGGAGAGGTAGGGGAGGGTCCAAGGGTGTGTTCTTTGGAGGGTCATGAGAGACGGCGGAGGAAAGTGAGGAGAAGGAGCCCTTAGGTACTAACCGTGTTTCCTGGGCATCATTTTCCACACAAGTGGTGATCCAGGGGTGCCATGCGCATGACATCTGGAGAACCTGTTAGGACTGCTGAATACACCAGCTCTTTCTCTCCTGCATGCCTCCCTCCCAGCACATGGCAGACACTTCCCACACCTCCCAGGCCCTGCACCTGGCTGGCTTATCCTCAATGATCTAACTCAGGCTTCCAGAAGCTTCCCACAAACCCCAGGCCTGGTCTCTGGGCTTCACATATCGTCCTTGAATGTCACTGCATATTAGGGGGGTATCAGGAATTTTGATGTCTGTCACGTTTTATAAACCATGAGTCCTAGGCTGGGCACAGTGGCTCTCGCCTGTAATCCTAGCCCTCGGTGAGGCTGAGGCAGATGGATTGCTTGATCTTAGGAGTCTGACCAGCCTAAGCAAGAAAGAGACACCATCCCTAAAAAACAGCCAGGTGTTGGGGCAGGTGCCTGTAGTCCCAGTTACTCAGAGGCTAAGGCAAGAGGATTGCTCAAGTCCAAGAGTTTGAAGTTGCCGTGAGCTATGATGATGCCACAGCGCTCTACCCAGGGGGACAGCGAGACTCTGTCTCCAAAAAATGATTAAGTAAATAATATAAGCTATGAGTCCTGTGAGGCTGAGGCGGTACCGTCTTCCCTGTTTGTCCCAGAGTTCACTGCATGGCAAGTGTTCCATCTAACTCTGTGCTGTAACCTTTGTCTTCCTTTGTTTCCATCTTTTCTTCCCTCAATAGAAGAAATCAGTCTTCAAAATGCTGCTCTCGTCCACCACTTTCTTGACTAGCACAGCCAACGATTGTGATCCCGGCGGCATTGATGGGGGTACCGGGCAGACCACTTCATTCCACACTTGTCCTTGCACTTGCCTCCCAGGCTGGTGAGTTGCCACAAAACTTTGCCCCGCAACCTCTGACAGTCACTGTGGCTTCTCCAGTGCTCAGTTACAGCTGGAGCTTCCATCTGGAACTGCACGGCCCACCGGGCAGAGAACTGAGGCCCTAGGGCTGAAACTCAGGCATCGGGATTTTTAAAAACTTCTTGGGTTATTCTGATGGGCAGCTCAGGTTAAAAATCTCTACTGAAGACTTAGCCCCTTAGTGTCTTAGACAGTTCAGTAAGATTGTCTGTGTTTTCTGGAGGATCAGGATCATTTCAGAAGGGAGTCGAAGTGTTCTTAGCATTCCACACGTTGTGAGGGTGAATATTCTCCCCAGTTGCCACCAAGAAGATGTCTGCTTCTGTCTCCTGAAGCCATGTGGTAACGAGCCTATTCCGATGTCCCAGGACCCAGGACTTCTCTAAGGACAGTGACTGTTTATGGTGCAGAGAATATCACCAGGTTTTGTGCTGAAACTTCATATTACGTTTGGATTCTGGCAGAATGAAATCCAGTACTTTCCTCCTTGATTTTGTTCTCTGCTTTTTGGTGAGTATTACAGAACAGTGCACTGCTAAAATTGCTAAGCGTTGTTTTCTGTCTCTGATAAAAAATCTTAAGCTGGCCTGGGTTTGTAGCCTCCTTCGGGCTCACTGCCAGCTCCCAGGACTGTGCTTCTCTCCCAAGCAGTCATGATACCAAGTGTCACTGCACTCCCACAGCAAAATAACCGTGTGGTTATCTGGATGACTTTTCAAATGAATGCAGATAACAGAAATGGAAGGAGTCGTCAGATTTGTGAAAATAAATTCCATACGCTTCCAGGTTCCATGTAGTATGCTCTAATGTGGCTCCATCGGAATGGTCAACTAAGGCTAACGCTGACACATCCCTGCTTCCCCGGGGCTTTGAAAGAGAGCATGAGAGGAATCACACAGACCCGCCGACCAGGCTGGGCTTTGCCGTGTAACAGCGGCAAAAGGAAATCTTACCACTGAAAGGTCAGTAGTAAATGTGGTCTTCTAGCTCCCTTAAGCCTGCCCTTTCTGGAATGTTCTCCTTAGAAGGAAAGGGCTTCAACACCCCCCCCCCCCGACCTCCCCCACCAGCATCACAGCCCAGGTGGAAACACCACTCTCATCACTAACATGAGAGGGAGCAGGGTGCGGGTTTTTATACCATTCCTGAATCTTCTGAACATCCCACGGCTCCCACACTGGGTCTTTCCCATGAACACATTGCCGACTGGTCACCAGTCCCCCAGGGCTGGTTAACGATGTGTTCACACAGCAGCTGTGCCCTGATTCATTTCTCTCCGTCTCATTCCCAGTTGCCCCCAATTCAGCTGATTTTATTCCTTCTCCGCTCCTCATCTCTCAGCTGCTTATAACGCAGAATCACTTAGCACCTCGAACATCTGAACACACTGTTGACAGCAACTTTACACCGGGTAACTCGCGACTGCTCAGCAGTGCATCGAGGCCTAGGCCTGCCCCCGTGATCCCTCCTCCTGGAATCCTGCGTCATGCCTTCTAGCACTCTCGTAGCCCACATTCCATCTTTTCTCCAGTTTCTCCTTTGAGCTCCTGTGAAATGTTTCCAGGTAACCTATTAGCTCACAGGGTTCTTCCTTTCTCCTCTCCGCCGTTTGAGAATGAAGTTTCCTATTGGGCCGCATCTTTTCAGACTCCCTGCACCCTTCCGGAGCTTCTGCAGTGAGCCTGGGGAAGCCCCATGAAGTGACAGCTCTGGGTGCCGACCAGCCCCATGCTTGGCTCTGCTGCTCAATGACTCTGTGACCTTGGGCAAGTGGACTGAGCTTTCCAGGTCTCTCTTTTTTCATTTGAAAATGAAAGATTATATGACAGATAGTACCTTCCCGTAGGATCTTTGGTGGATTAAAGGTCTTTCACGTAAGCAAAGGTTTCATGAGGTTCCTGTCTCAAAGTGATCCTGTGACCCTTTCAGACCACAGGCGCACCCACTATGGCCACACAGTTGTCCACATTATTTGTAAACATCAGACAGACAAAATATTTTATGAGTACCTAACATATCTATTTGAAAGGGATCAGAGGATTGTGTTCAATGTTTCCATTGTAGAAGAGAGCAGAGGCCAAGACATTGAATGTCACGTAAGATCACTGTTAGAGAAACTCAGTCACAATACGTTTAAGAGTTTATTTGAGGCAATAGTGATTCAGGAATCACCAAACATAAAGTTGTTAGGGGCTTCACTGAAGGACGTTGTGGGGAAGACTTTTATAGGGAAAACAGATGTAAGGCAAAGAAAACATTTGATTGGCTACTTTCATGTAGTTGCCTTACTTGGTTTTTCTTTTTTTTTTTTAATTTCTTTAAAACTTCTTGTTTTTATTTCTTTTGTGGACAGATAAAAATATGTATTACATAAGTTTTTTGACAACTATGTTACAATAAATGAATGCTTTTTATTATGTTCTTTCTTCCTCATTTTCAGCCATGTGAATTACTTATGTTTCATTATTCATCTTATTTTTCCTTTCTTTATTAAATCATAACTTGTACATTGATGCATTTATGGGGTTCCATGTACTGATTCGCTATACAATGTGAAATGCTTACATTGTACTGATTAACACGTCCATCACCTCACTTACTTGTTGTGGTAAGACAATTACACCCTTTTCTTAATAGTTTTGAAATGTACCATTGCATCATGCACATTAGGTGAAGTTCCCCCAAATGCCCTCCCTCCTCCCCTTCCCTGTCTCTCCCCTTTCCTTCTACTTTCTAGACTATAGTTAGGTTTTACCATTTGTATGAATGTGTAGGTGATTATATATTGATTTCATAGTAGTATTGAGTACTTTGGATACTTTTTTCCCCATTCTTGAGATATTTTACTAAGAAGAATGTGTTCCAGCTCCATCCAGGTAAACATAAAAGATGTGAAGTCTCCATCTTTTTATGGCTGTGTAGTATTCCATGGTGTACATAGACCACATTTGTTAACCCATTCATGGGTCAATGGGCACTTGGGCTGTTTCCATATCTTGGCAATTATGAATTAGGCTGCAATGAACATTCTGGTGCAAATGTTTTTGTTGTGAAAAAACTTTTTTCTTTTTGCGGTTTTTGGCCGGGGCTGGGTTTGAACCCACTACCTCTGGCATATGGGGCTGGCGCCCCACTCCTTTGAGCCACAGGTGCTGCCCTGTTGTAAAATAATTTTTGATCACCTGATCAATTCCACCTAGTAGAGGAATTGCAGGATTGAATGGTAGGTCTACTTGTAGTTCCTTGAGTATTCTCCAAACTTCTTTCCAAAAAGGTGGTATTAGTTTGCATTCCCACCAGCACTTACTTGGTTTGTCTTGCTGGAAAGTCTCTATTAGCACCGTTAGAGGTTAATTGAGAGCTGGAATAGGGCAAAAAGGTGGAAGAAGCTGGAATTAATGCTGCCTGGCTGTTGAGTGGGGACACTGATCTTCTCCTGCCCTTGGCACATCTGGTTCTCAGGCCTGTGACCCACCAGCTTTTCTGCGTCTCCAGCTTGCTGATGGCAGATCATGAGACTTCTCAGCCTCAATAACTGTATGAGCCAATACCTTATAATAAATCTCTTACTGGAAATCTTACATGTTGTTTTCCTCTGGAGAACCTGACTAATAGACCCAGGATTCACATTAAGGCACAGCTGGCCTATGTCTCATCCCAGGAAAGCCATGGTTATCTACCCTGCCAGACAGCAGCCTCACCACTGTTGCTTAAGCATCCGCGAGGTCCAAGGAGCAATCTCCTCTGGTTCTAAGCACTTCTTTCTCGCCCCAGTTGCCGTTATATTGTGTCGTTCACTTGGTTATGATGCCTCTTTCTCTAACTAGAATACTCTTCAGGACAAGGACTGTTTCTTGTTCCCCAGCCCAGTATGGGGATTGGCATAAGGAAGAATGTTAATAAATAGCTATTTCAATGAGGGGCATCACGTCCACAGGTTGCGTAAGATCTGACACGTTGGGTAGGGGAAGACAAGAATCTATGAGCTCAATAAATGACTCAGCTACAGCACAACCAGCCCATTGGTGCTTAGGACGTGCCGGCAGAGTCCCGAAGTTCCTGGGAGGTGTTTGCCTTCTCACACATTCTGGCTCATTCTCTCCTTGTCCAGCCTGCATTGGCACCAAGCCCTGGGACATTGCTGTTCTTGTTACCTTGGGACGTAGCAGAAATAGGTGGCAGCTGGCTAAGTCCCCAGCTGTCAGTGGCTGGGCAGCTGCCACACAGGAGGGCTGCCAGGAAGTGACTGGGCCAGGTGGGGCTTGGGAAGGAGAGGACGTGCCCTCCCCCCACAAATGCTTTCTCTCTAAGTGGCCTGCTCTACCCGCGTTGTCTATGGGAAAGTACAACTCTGTTTGTTGCTGAGTCTCTTGGTGACCGTTTTTGGGGGGTTGTCAGTAACATCTCAGTTAACCCACCAATTAAGGGGTGGTAATTCTTCTTGTGAGGACAGTCCTCAGCTAATAGAGAGAATAGCCATCTGTATGGTGGCCCCACCCAGCAAAGCTGCCCCTTCTTTTTTCTTTTTTTTTTTTTTTTGCGGGGCTGGGTTTGAACCCGCCACCTCTTGTATATGGGGCCGGCGCCCTACTCCTTTAAACCACAGGCACTGCCCAAGGCTGTCCCTTCTCATGGGCACAACTGTCCTGGTTAATGTGTTACTTCTATCAACTTCACTTTCCCAACCACATCTCCTCTGCTTTGCAGTCAGAGGAAACCATCGAAACATCACACTGTCTTCCTAAGCCGCAGAAACATACAACTTGGTCCTGCCATTGGTGACTTGGAGGCACCAGAATCTTCTTGAAGGAGAAACCAACATCACCTCTGAGTAGATGGGCAGAGGAAATGGTCCTAGAGAAGAACATTGATTATAAACCAAGCAGTCGCAGTAGCTCCAGAAAACAATGGGGTGAGTGTTAGCATAGGCAGCAGTTAAAATGTAAATGTCAAGTTGCCTGTTAATTCCTTGGCCTAGGCTGGTTGAATAAACGAAATAGAAAAGGTAAAATTATTTCTCCCCTTGAAATCAGAGCCTTAACAGTAGCTAGCAGAAAACTGCAGAAATCGTTGATAAATACGCTGTCTTTTATCAGCCAAATCTGCTGTCTCAAACAGAGACGGGGCCCTATCTACAGTAACACCAGAAGCTGTTTTCTTTCCTCTATAATGTGTAGATGAAAAGTTTTTCATCAGGCCTCTGGTTGGGGTCTGGCTTTCCCCAGCAGCCTCACTGGGCAGGAAGCAGGCTTGGTGTCGCCCCGTCCAGACCGTTCATTGTCAGATGCTGTGTGTTCGGATGTGAGGGGCTTTATCAGACTCTCACTGGAAAAAGAATGTTTCCTATTACACTGCAGCAAATTCCAAATAGTCCTGTGGTTGAATTTTTGGATATACTTGGTTTCCTCCCCACTTTTTGAAAATTTCAGATTAATATGAGGGTACAAACAACTGGCTTACTATGTTTGCATTTGTTAGGTAGAGTACGCTTGTTTTGTTTACTTTGGAGTCTATAAAAAACTTGTGGCTCAAAGGAGTAGGGCACTGGTCCCATATGACAGAGGTGGCGGGTTCAAACCCAGCCCTGGCCAAAAACTGCAAAAAAAAATAGCAGACAATACCTGGTACAAATGAGGCACTCTTCCCGGGCAGCTGATGCCAGGGTTCGTGGACCATCGTTACAGCCACAGGAAGAAGCCTCAGCCTCATTCAGAGGTTCCCAGCTGTGACAGAGAGGAGTTGTTGCAGTCTCTTGGTCTCCGGAGGGATCCAGCCTTATTTCTCTTATAAACTTGGCTGTTAACGCAAAGCCTGACCCTAAGGAAAATGCTCACTAACCCCAATTTGGCAGAGATTTCTCTTGTCTGCTGACACAGGATGGCCAAATAGGCTACACTGTGGAGCACAGTTGGGAACCTGAAGCGTGACCTTGACTCAGAGTGCAGAGTCTGGAGTGATCAGTCAGACCTGGGTGCTCACTCAGCTTCATGAGCAGCTCTGGGCGTCTCATTCAGCTTTCCCTAGCTGAAGTTCTCCAACCTGTAAATCAAGAACAATAAAACCTAGCCTCCTGCGAAGGATAAACGGGACAAAGTGTTGAGAACTTCTGGCACAGCTAAGCACGGAACACCTGCCCCTTCTCGTCCCCTTCTCTTGTCTGCTGATTCCTTCTCACCGTGACTGGTTCTACTCGTCCCTGTGTGGGATTCCAGCCTGTGGGAGCCCCAGCCTTGCCTGTGAGAGTTAGACGGTGCCAGCTGCCCCGTGACTCGGGCTTATCTGCAGCACACAGATTAACGAGGCACTGCGTGGTTCAGAGGCTAGTTTCGGTCCTCTGCAGGCAGCCAAGAGATCCAGTTACTCAGAGCTTAGTATGCCATGTTTACACAGCGTTCTACATTGTTGGGTTAGCTTGTATTTCAGAAATGATTTTTTTTTTTAAATAGGAAGGCAAGATTCTGCCAACTCGAACTATTATATTATGATTGCTACATCCCAAATCTATTTTCTAATGACAGTTCCGACCTTCGAGAAGTAAATCTTGTTCTTAGGAAATGTATATCCACTTGGTAGATTTCAAAGAAGTAAATAATGCAAATGAGGAGTGGGAGGGGACACAACCCAGCTGCTCTGCTGGGCCCTCTCTATGCTGCTGTTTTTTTACATTTTTTTTTTAGTTTTTTTGAGACAGTGTCACACTGTGTTTCTCTCGGTAGAGTACCCTGGCATCACAGCTCACAGCAACCTCACAATCTTGGGTTTAAGCAATTCTTTTGCCTCACCCTCCCAAGTAGCTTGGACTACTGGCGCCTGCCACAATCCCTGGCTATTTTTTGGTTGCTGTTGTCATTGTTGTTTAGCAGGCCTGGGGCAGGTTTGAACCCACCAGCCCTGGTGCATGTGGTCGGTGCCCTAACCACTGAGCCACAGGCACCGAGCCCCAAGGAAGCTTCTTTAATTTCAGACCTTTAGGCTCAGCACCTGTAGCTCAGCTGCTAAGGCACCAGCCACATACACTGGAGCTGGTGGTTCAAATCCAGCCCAGGCCTGCCAAACAATAATGACAACTACAACCGAAAAATAGCCGAGTGTTATGGTGGGTGCCTATAGTCCCAGCTACTTGGGAGGCTGAGGCAAGAGAATCACTTAAGCCTAAAAGTATGAGGTTTCGGTGAGCTGTGACACCACAGCACTCTACCCAGGGTGAGAGCTTCAGAGTTTGTCTCAAAAAAAAAAAAAATTTCAGACCTTTAGCTGGAAAATATTACAGGCAGTTTCTGGTGATGATTCATCATATTTTATAAAGTATGCTCTTATTCAGTTATTTAAAATTTTTTTGTAACTTCAACCAATGATAGTAACCATCCAAAGCATTTTTTTAATTAAATCATAGCTGTGTACATTCATGGGGGTACAATGAGCTGGTTTCATATACAACCTGAAATATTGTCATCAAACTGGTTAACATAGCCTTCATGGCATTTTCTTAGTTCTTGTGTTAAGATCTTTATATTCTGCACTTAGTAAGTTTCACCTGTACCCTTCTAAGATGCACCCAACGTGTGGTCCCACCAATTACTCTCCCTCCACCCATCCTCCCCAAAAACAAACAAGAAAAAAACACTTAGAGAAAATTTGATGGATTTAAAAATTAGAAATGAACATTTTTGCCTTAAGGCAAGGGGAGTGGTGGGCTGTGCATAGGTAAGAGCATTTGTGCAGCCTTCCAGGGTCCTACTCTGTAAACCTTCTCCACCAAGGAAGCTATGGCAATGTTCAAGTGGGAAAGAAAGTTGCTAATATAACCCGTAGATTAGCCTCTTTACCAATAGAGACAGGAAAACAGCCTGTCTCAATGTGCTCTGAAGGTATATGTCACTTGTTCATATGTTTATGTAGGTATTATTTCATTTTAAAGTATATGCTTGACATTTGAAAGCATACAGTGCCTTTTGTTTGTTTTTTCCTTAAAGAGCTATCATTACTCTTATATGTTACCTGGAGACTCTCAGCTATCTAAATAGATTTAATTCTCAAAGAGTCTTAATGACATTGACAAATAATATTTAAAGTTTTCAGGACTGTCCCAGGATTTCAGCTGAAGGGTCTTTCCCAGATGGAGCTATAAAATCTATTTACTTTGGGGCGGCGCCTGTGGCTCAAAGGAGTAGGGTGCCAGCCCCGTATGCCGAAGGTGGTGGGTTCAAACCCAGCCCTGGCCAAAATCTGCAAAAAAAAAACCTTATTTACTTTGAACTGCCACACTGTACATACCATATTTACCTTTTTTCTAGCATATCACATGCAGATCGATAAGTAGATGGTGTTTTCCTAGGTTGCTTGTCAAGATTCATGTGTTGGGAAGAAGGATGCTACATTATCGTTTTAATTGGGAACTCAAAAACATTCAAAATGAAAGTCCAGGAGGGTTTGTTTTATGGGGTGTCACATGTGTCTCGAGTTCACTTGTCTTGGAGGCATCTCAGCACACGTTATAAAATGTTCCTTAGTGGGTACTAATGCCCATCTCGTGCAGCCTATGGGAGACAATGCATAATGTGCACAGTGCAATATTAGACTAATGTCCTGTGAACAGCTAGATATGTAAAGCCTAATTAGTCAGAGAACAAACTTCAGCTCTAAACAACTTAATTATTTGCTGGCTGTCACTGTAATAACTGCTTTCCAAGAAATGCCACCTGAGGCAAGATGTGAGGGTAATAACAATGATGATAAAAAACAGCCCTGCAGAATTTCCGAAGCCTTAAACTTCCCACCCCGAGTCACAGCTCCCAGCGCCCTCATCTCCACGGCTGCATTCCTTCCTTCTAGCCCAGGGGTTCTCAACCTGCGGGTCACAACCCCTCTGGACTGTATTAAAGGGTTGAGGCGTTAGGAAGGTTGAGAACTGCTGTTCTAGTCTATCCTGCCGATGTTCTGGCCTTCTCTTTGGGGACCACTTGTTACCTGCTCCACTATCCATTCACTCACTGACATTCATGGAATACACATTCATTGAGCACCGACCTTGTGCCTTGTGCCGACTCCCTGGGGATGTTTACAACGTGATGCTGATCTCCTTGGCCGACTAGTCTGGTGGTTGCTGAACTCCCATCACCAAGTCCATGTGAAGAACACTTCAGTGGCCAAGTGAAGAATGGGTGACCTTGCATTGCTGCTTTGAGCCTGAACCACTGAGGTCTGTAGGCCTGTGTTCCCTCTGGGGTCTTGACCTCTCAGCCTCAGGGACAAGAACCAGGCAGGGGCCGAGAGAGCTTGGCTCAGGCTCCAGTCTCAATGGGAGCCACGGTGCCGTCCCATTCCCAGCTCAGAACACAGCTTCCCCCTGCTGTAAACACTGAGCCCAGGATCGAGTGGGCTCGCTGCAGACCTTCCCTGTCTTGGTTAAACTAGCCTAGTAAATTCTTTTCTGCAGTTCTCAGTAAAACTGTTTGTAACACCTAAGGACCCTGAAGTATACTGAAGGGTTAATAACCCATAACTGGGTTATCCTGGCTCATCAGGCAACTTTATGCAGATTAAAACATTTTATCCAGGTGGATAAAGGGGAAACATGTGCTCCATTTGGAGCAGACAAGGCCTACTTGTCAGGCTTCAGCCCAGCCCCTCTGCAGGTGGCTTTTGTAGCGCAGGATTTGCAGCCTTTAGTGGCAGCCCTGGTGTCTCTCACTTTCATGGGAACGTGCCTCCCACCAGTGCACAGACCGATGTTTGGAGGTGCGTCCTCCCAGCCTCAGCAGGTGCATCCAGGGACACCAAGCCCCACGTGGCCCACTCCAACTCAGTTCTGACTCCAGCGTCGTTGCCCCTGGGGCCGTCCTCTCCTGTGCACCCTGTGCTCACCTCTGTAGCTCTGGGCACTGTCTGTTGCAACAGGGAGACCATCTGCGTGGGAAAGAAATCCTCGTGGCCCTGAGAAGAGTGCAGCCGTTTTGGGAAACAGTTGGTGGGAAAAAGCAGGCCAGAAACCACACTGAGTGATCACAGCCAGCCCCTTGCTCACTCCCTGGGACGCTTCAAGGCCTTTGAGGCCGGTGTTCCTGGGAAACAATGGAATAGTAACTTTTATTCTGTCTCCAGCTGGTGGCCAATTAAGGGAGTAACTCCTAGATTTGCTGTGAGTGCAAGAATTAGTTCTTCTGCAGAAGGGATGACTCCCTCTGGGAACCACCACTCGCACAGTCAATCCTATTAATAAGGGATGATAAGATACGCTTGAAACTGTGTGAGCTGAGCTGTCTTCCTGGTCAGACTCCACTCCACTCTTTTTCTGACCTTTTCTAACAAAGCCTTTCTGATCCCTGGACTGGCCTTCTCTCCTTTTCACAAACCCTTCCCCCTGTGAGACCTGTGGACTCCTCAATTTACAGGTTTGCTTCACGCACGTACGTAATCCTGCGAGGACAGAGATCTTGTTTGACTTAACTTTGGTCCCATCATTTTCAGCTGATCCTCTTGTCTCATTTTGGAAACAGCAGGAATAATCAGGACAGAACTTACGCGTGTTTCTACGACTGAATTTGCCACCCATCTGCTGTTGGGATAGGGCGTGTCACTTAGCAGATGCTCCTTAAATATTTACGGAATGAATGAATGAATCTCCAGTTTATTGTTAGGTATCCTGTTCACTTTATAAGGCTAATCTACTCAGTAGAAGCCTTGGGGCTATTAGATGAAGTGCCCCAAGTAGGCTGTGGCTTGGGAGAGGCTTTTAAAAGAAAGGATTTCTTTGGGGCTTCATTTTTGATCTAGGCATGTACCACACGTCCTTCGCTGTGGCCGGATCCCTGGAGTGGGGTGTAGGGGTGGAGATCCAGTGTTGACTGGAAGGGCAGGTGGGCTAGAACATACACGCAATGTGACATAGACCTCGGCTGGCTAGAAACGTGGCTAAAAGGCAGCCCAAGTCCAGAGCCAGTTTTTTCTAGCACTCACCCCATCTCCAGGCTGTCTTTCCTTTCATTTTGGGTTTAGCTGTAGGTTTGCCTTCAGCAGCCTCCAGCTGAGGTTTTGTAATCAACAGAGAAAGCAAAAAATCTGAGCAAACCTGCAAAGACAGCAGTAAACTACCCCAGGCTTCGGAGTCCACAGAACCAGGACGTAGCCTTTTTCTGTTTCAGTCATACAAAGGACTGATGCTAAAGATGTCCTTAAAAAGCTTAACAAAAATTGCATCCAGACTGACCAGGGGGAACAGATGCCAGGAAGATTGCAATTGACCAGGCAATCTCTGCCTGGCAGAGTTCACTGCATTTGAGTTGAATTTCTCTTAGGATGGAATTAGCCGTTTGTTTTTTTCCCCCTCCAGGGCTTATAATAAGCTGGTTTCACTTGTATGTTTCTGTTCTCAATTACCTTGTGAATTTCTTAAGGTCACATAGCACCGGCATTGGGAAAGACCTGAGAAAGTTTCTTTTTTTCTTCTATGGCAAATGAATATGAGGGTACATGGGATTAGGTTACGTTGTTTGTGCTTGTTAAGTGGAGTCCAAGTTGTAGTTGTGCCCGTCACCCAGGAGGTGCGCCACATGCCCTTCGATTGTGCGTGTTAGGTGAGAGTCACCAATCCTCCTCCCTCCTTTTCTCCCCCCACTTTACTTTAACTGTGTTTTGTTTTTGCGTTGGTGTGTATTTGCTTGTCTACTGGTCTCGTATTAGTACTGAGTACATTGGATACGTGCATACTTGATTTTCCATTCTTGTGATACTTTACTAAGGAGAATGTTCTCCAACTCCATCCACGTTAATTCCAAAGACATAAAGACTGCATCTTTTTTCTGAGGCTGACTAATACTCCCTAGTATACATACACCACGTTTATTAACCTTTTCCTGGGTTGATGGGGTCTTGGGTTGATTCCACATCTTGGCAATTGTGAACTGAGTTACAATGAGCATTCTAGTGCCATGTCCTGATACACCGAGAAGGGTTCTTGCAGGCAGCTGAAGGTAAGAACTAGCCCTGAGGCTTGTGTTTTGGCAACAGTTGGAAGGGCCTTGGGTCTTCTAATTGATGCTTTAGCCATTTACCACCCAGAAATGTGTCACCACTTAGATAGAAGGTGTCTTTGATGGAAAGCCAAGGCCAGGCACAAAGTCTTCAGCTCCCACCCCCTTTCCTCACCTTGCTCCACCTCCAGCCCCAGGCCCTAGAACCCAACTGTGTCCTTCACCCTGAGACCCTTCCGCCCTGCTTACCCTGCCCCTTGTCTGAGTACAAAGCAAAGAGTTCACACTCTGCCTCTCCATGCTTCAGCACTGGAAAATAAATGACTTTATCTTTCAGTTTTCTCCTTTGAAAAATGGAGGCTAATGGTACTAACCTTGTAAGACTTCTGTGCTCCGTCCACAAGAAATGAAGTGAGAGAATTTCCTATGACCTTGTAGATAAACACCAGGCAGCGACTCCCCTCCCCATCAAATCCCACGCCTTCTTTGTCTTGCCTTCAGTTACTGTTAAGTAGGAAATGACTCTGATAAAAGAAAACACACAGCTCCTGCTTGACCTGAGTGTGGTGCAAATAAGTGATAAAACTTAATGTGTTTAAATAGCCATAGGCTATCAGGACCCTTCGCAGAAACCCGGTTCTCTTATCCTAAAGCCTGAAAGCAATAGGTGCCCAGCTGCCCAGGGCCCTGCTGGTAACTGCCAAGCTCTGCCAGAGAACTCCTGAAAATCTAATGCCACCAATTTCTTGGTATTTGTGATGACAAATAGCCTATGTGCACCTGTCCTCCACTCCCCCGGCCCACTCATTACTGCATAGGTGTTTGGAAAAATTGTCCAAGACTTTAAAATGGGTACAAAACATTGCTAGGAAAACTTTCAATGGAGTACTAGCTACACTCTCCAGGATGATCTGATTTAATAAGGCCAGTGCTTTCATAGACTATGACTAAGTTAATTTATAACTCTGTAAATTGTAGAAACTGATAGTCATTACAAGGATTCTTGTCCATAGTGATAATGCAAATCAATTTTGTCCAAGTAGAGAGGCAATTGACTCCCACCTGGGCAAGAGACCGGTTTTGTATTTGTTAGCAAATTTATTTCAGCATTTTTCATTGAAAATACACACACACGGACACACACATGTTCTTTGGATCCTCTTTGGAACCATTTTGTAATATTTTAATGATCTAGTCATTAATGAGCAAAATAAAATCTAGGACATGTGGTCACTAAATACGTTTAAGAGAGTTAATTTAAAAAAAAATTATCCTTTCACATTAGTGCCCTCCCATCCTGCAGAACTGGTTCACACAGACTTCTCAGAGAGACCCTCCCTGGTTCCTTGCAGTCCGAGCCCCAGGAGCATCACTGTCCGTACAGCACACTGACCTTGGGCTTCCTCCTAGCAGGGCTTGTGTCTGCATCAGCTCCCCAGGTAGTCAGCACATCCTGGAGAGCAAAGACCACATGGTGTAGCTCTGGACACTCCCCAGCTGCTGCCAATGTGCCTTGCACAGGATAAATATAGTACTGAGTCAACACATTTTGTCTTACAAAGCCTCAGACATCTTGAAATCCATAAATAAGTTCCTGATGGTTAATAATGAGTAGACATCCAACTGTTGGTATTGACTGAAAAGTAATAATAAATAATATATAGGGGAAAATGCCCAGCTCTTGCTTATTTTTTTCTATGTGCCAGAAACCATTGCAAACATTCTTACTACATCTACTCATTTAATAATTGCAGTAAACTTATGAGGTCATCCTACTCCATTTTGATGTGATAAATGAGGAAATGAGGCAGAGAGAATAAAGTAATGCATCTGTATAAAAATAGTAATAAGAACAGGCCTTGCGGGGCCATTGCATTGAAAGCCTGTACTCACCTGGGATGGGCCCCCGAGGTGAGCCCAAACAAAAAATGTCATCATAAGTTAAGAGTGGCCATAAAGGAAGGACAACATTCTGTATTTCTATATTTATTCATTAATGTTTCATTTATTCATTTGTTTGTTTATTTACAGAGACAAATTCTCACTCTGTCACCCAAGCTAGAGTGTAATAGTGTCATCACAGCTCATAGCAACCTCAAGCTGCTAGACTCAAACGATCCTCCTGCCTTAGCCTCCTGAGTAGCTGGAACTATAGGTGCTCACTGCCACACAGGGCTAATTTTTCTCTTTCAATTTTTGGTAGAGAAGAGATCTTGAACTCCTAGCCTCAAGCCATCCTCCCACCTCGTAGGTGGTCTTGAACTCCTAGACTCAAGCGATCCTCCTACCTCAACCTTCCAAGGTGCTGAAATTATAGGCACGAACCACTGTGGTTGGCTGTATTTCTATATTTTAACTCCCTTTGTTTCTGCTTTTCCTATATTTTATCAGCTCTTTGTTCCTGCCCCTCATTTACATTTTGCACTGGGCCCTGCAAATTCTGTAGGTGGTGCTATCTACAAAGCTCAGCTTATTACTATGCCAAGGTTCTGCCCTTCAGTCCCTCAGATCCCAGTTCATTCAACTCTTGTGCCTCTTACAAGCACATGTGAGACTGTCAGATATTTCTGAATCTGAAATCAGAGGCAGATAAAGCTTTGGCTATAGTGAGATCCCAATTTGGACATGGATATGGTGACACCTCATAAAGTTAAAGGAGAATTTGCCACAGGCTGTTTTCTATGTTGTGAAGGTGGTTAAGGATACAGGTGCTGGAGCCAGTGCCCTGAGTATGTTTGCCAGTCTCTGCCATTTACCATCTGCATGACCTTGGGCAATTTTCTTACACTTTTTCTGTGTATTGGAGTTGAAGTTAAAATGTACTTGTCTCATACGGCTGTGCCTGCAACATGGCAAAACTTTAATAAATGTTAGGTAGTTGTATGTACTTATTAAGCATTTATAAATGTTGGAGCCAGAGAGTTAAAATGTAGAGACCAATAATAGACTAGATAGACAGAGATACATAGATAGACAGACAGACAGATAGAAAGATATAGCTATAGATATATGTGTGACAGGATTAAAGTAACAGGACCAGAGGAACACTTGCAGCAATGGAGAAAACTTGCCCAGCCTAAAGGCTTTCATATTCAATGTTTAAAAAGAAAACAATGAATGGCCCCAAACCAAATGTTGCAAAATGTTTGGGCCATATCTTGGACAAGTGAGCACAGTTTTTCTTTTGCAAGATAGAGTGCCTATGTTAGCGTTGTTTTTTTTTAAATTTTTTTATTAAATCATAGCTGTGTACATTAATGCAATCATGGGGTACAATGTGCTAGTTTTATATACAATTTGAAATATTTTCATCAAACTGGTTAACATAGCCTTCATGGCATTTTCTTAGTTATTGTGTTCAGACATTTATATTCTACATTTAATAAGTTTCACCTGTACCCTTCTAAGATGCACTGTAGGTGTG
>CAUYRH010127053.1:0-20019 GCA_963574655.1 Perodicticus potto | reverse complement strand
TCTGTTTTCTTTTCTGAATGTATTTATCTTCGTTCATTCTTTACATGGTTTTTGTTTCTAGCCCTTATCTTAAACATTGTTATTGTTATTGACAATGTTATTGTTAATTTTAAGCCTTTTAAATTCTGTGAAGGCAAAAAGTGGAAACCTAATTAACACATGTATATGTAAAAATAAATAAATAAAATTTAAAAAAGAAAACTACTGTTTTTGCATTGTCATATACATAGGGAACTATTCTGTGTTTTCTATTTCTGTGTTACATGACATATGTGTCTATTCCTTCACCATGCAGTCTTGATTACTCTCTTGAAATGAGGTAGGCAGAGTGATTCCTCTCAGTTTATTTTTTAAAAAATGGTTTTAGATAGTCCAGTCGTTTTGCCTTTCTGTATGATTCTACACTAGTATTGTCAATATATACAAAAAATTTCCTTATTGGGATTTTGACAGGAACTGCATTTAATCCTGTTTGTAAACTTGGGAAGAACTGATATCTTTATTATCTTACGTTTTCTAGTCAAAAATAGCATGCCCCTCCATTTATTTAGGTATCATTTCATTAGCACTGTGTATTTTTCACCATACAAGCCCTGTATATATCTTGTTAATTTTGTGCTAAATTATTTCCGAATATAGGTAGCATTGTATTTTTAAGTTCAGTGCCTAAGTATTTGTTGTCATTCTGAATAAATACAATTGACTGTTGTATGTTCTTAAAAATTGCTAAACTTACTTATTAGTTCTAAGAGATTTTGGAGATTCTTTGAAAATGTCTACATGTCATTTGCAAATAGAAACTGTTTTATTTTTTCCTTTCTGATCTAAATTTTCTTTTCTTACCTTATTGCAATGGCTAGAATATGTAGCAATATGTTGAATAACAGTTGTGAGAGTAGACATTCTTGTTTTTCTGTACTTTTTTATTCAGCCCCCAAACATAATTTAGAAACTCAGGGGAAGGAAGCCTACTGAATTTACCCATATTGTACTCCCCATGTTCATTTGGTTTTCTAATGTTCCAAGATTCCTTCCTTTTGCCATTCGTTTAGGGTATATTTTGTGATGGCAACTTATTTTGTTTTCATTGATTTGATAATATCTTGATTTCTCCTTCATAAACTAGATATAGGATTCTGGGCTATAGTCCCTTTTTCATTTCAAAAATATTCTGCTTTTTTTCTGGCCCCTATGGGTTTGAATGAAAAATCTGATGCCATTTCAATTGTTTTTCCCCTTCTTTCCTCATGCTCTCAAGATCTTTTTCTTTGTATTCAGTTTTCAGAAGTTTAACTAAGTAAGATTTTTTTATGTGAGTATCTTTATGTTGTTCACATTAAACCCTTATCTTGTTATGGATTCAGTCAGCATCTTAAATCTGCAAGTTTATGTCTGTTGCCAAACTTGGGAAGATTTTAGCCACTTTTTTTTTTTTTTAGTATTTTTTTAGTCCTGCACTTTTTATTATTCTATGAAATTCTGGAGACATGAATGTTTTGTTACAGTTCCACAGATCTCTCAGGTCTCTGTTCAATTTTATTTTAGTCTATTTTCTCTTTTTTTGTTAGGATTGGCTAATTTCTACTGTTCTAACATTCAATTTACTGATTATTTGCCTTGTTCTTTCCATCCTTCTCTTAACCCCATCCATTCCAACTTTTTAAGTATTGTGTTTCAGTTCCAAAATTTCCATTTGGATCTCTTTGTTTGCTGAGACTTTGTATTTCTTTGTTCAAGCTTTCCATTTTTTTTCTAAGTATGCTCGTGATTGCTTGTTGAAGCATTTTTGTTACTCTGCTTTAAAATCTCTGTCAGAGAATTCTCAATCTCTGTCATATTGACATTGGTATTTATTATCTCTTTCTACTCGATATGAGATTTTCTTGTTTCTTTGTTGAATAATATTTTATTGAAACCTGGGCACAGTATGTAAAGAGACTCTGGGTTTTATTTAGTCCTTCTGTATCATTTGGCTTTTCCTTTTACCTCTCTGGCAGGGACAGGGTGAGGTGCTGATGCTTTGCTACTAGCTGGAAGTGGATGTGTAGGCTCGGTATCCATTGATATCCCAGGGAAGGCTTCATCATTATTGCTTTCACAAAGTCCTTGAAAGTTCTTTCACATTTTAGTAGATTGAAACATGGTGTCAGTTTTTCAACCCTTCTTGTATTAATATTCTTTGTTATGTAACTCAAAATGTAACTTTCTACTAAGACTCTGAGCAAGGCCATGCCAGCTGTCAGGGCTCCAAAATTCTTATTAGTTACTAGTTCTTCTGATTGGTTCTGCTGTCATCATAAGAACATGTTCTAGGTAGCCTATTGAAAGATGTTAGAAACACAGAGTTTATTATTCCTGTCCCCAGAAAGGAGGTCAGCCTACATAGGTCAACAGTAGATCCCCTTTATGTGAACAAGCCCAGCCAGGCTCAGGATACCTAGCAGCCTAATAGACTCCCAGACAATCACGGATACCTGAACTACAGCACTTATTTTTGCATATCATTGAAGTTTGGGGAATGTTTGTTATTATCCATTTTTGTGGCAATTGATGCCTGATATGTGTGTGGTCAGTAATATTTTCTTATTTCCAGTAATGCAGCAAATTTCTTCTTTGTAGAGTATTTATTTGGTTATCTCGATTGGTGAAGTTTGATACATTTGTTTAAATTTTGATCTCATTCAAAACTAATAATCTACATCATTATGGATTCTAACACTGTCACCTCAAATACACGTCTGTGGATGTATATTGCTTTCTACGTACAAGTAAAAAGAAAGATACTGTTGTTCATATAGTTGGTTTGGTATCTGTCCTGTTATCTGTAAATATCCACAGTACTCAGTAAAGCATCTTACGCCCTTTCCTGTGGAACCTGAAAGGATAGATTTTCCTTTTCTGTGTCCACAGAAATAAATGTCACCTGGCAAATCCCTTATCATTAAAACGAGAAAAAAACATATAAGACACGTACCATAGTGAGAACTTTTAAATACATAATATAAGGGGAAGCACAAACAAGAGATTTAAAATGATAACACAGAGCACCACCACTATCAAAAGATCAAATTATATACCTTTGCATAGAAGCAATGCAAATTCCTGAAGGATTTTATGATAAAACATTTGAGGTGCTGTTTTAAAAAAACCTGCAAATAACAAGTGAAATGTTAGGCAGCTTTCTTCTTTAGAGTTTTGAAACTTCTTATACTCTTCCTTTTTTGCTTTTGGGTTCAATAGATTAAAAGGCACTTGGTCATTAAATACCTTTGAAGATAGTTATCTGCAGATTTGACTTTGGGGTATGGGAACATTTGTAACCTTGGAAGGTTGTAGTATTGAAAAGTAATATTTGAACAAGAATTGCTTGAGGAGGAATTTCTTACTTTAGACAGGCATCAATGGCAGATGGCGAGACCTTCTGGGAAATAAGAACAAGTATTGGGAAAGGGAAGACTGCACTGTGGCAAATATAAGATCTGATGCAGCAGAAATCTCTCTCTGGAAACTGAAGCTAAATTGCCCATTAATGTTTTATAAACACTATTTTATGGAAGAGCTAAAAATTAATCAGAAAAGAAGAGGTATTTTGGATAGCAAGATTTGTGTAGAAATTTCTCAGGATCTGCCGGAAATAGACTGTCTCTCTAGGATGTGTAAAATGTGCAAGTTTACAATACCACTTGGAAATCCTTTTTGGAGTGTAAGTTATTTGAATGCAGCATTGAATGAAATGTTTGAGTGTTACATTAAAGAAAAAAGACAAGTTTCAAATGAACATGAATGAAGTTAACTTTTTTTAAAATTATAATGTTTAAAATGTTTGCCACTATATATGATAATTTCACCGATAATATATAAAAAGTAAACTTGTTCAAAATCATTATTTTTATTATATAAGTAATATTAATTTAAAAATAAGATGAAAAAGGTAATTAATAATTGCTGATTAATTTTTCACAGAAAAACCAGCAATCTAAACATCATCTTATATTTCTTTACAAATAGCCCCATGAGAAAAGTAAATGAAAGCCCCCCCAAAAAACTCACCATCTTATAGTCACAAAAAGATACACATACCCACATGCAAACACACTTCAAGTATTTAACTATTCCACTAAATTTTTGAATGTATTCATATTGTTGTTATAACTAGAGATTTTATAATTTTATTTAAATAATTAACTAGGAATTTATTAAACATTTTATTTTCTAACATAAAAACTAGCTAGTACCATTATGTAGAAATACATGTGACAGGCTAGCATTATTTTTTTTTAGGGTTTATGTAGAATATTTGTTTTAAACACATAAAAGTAAGTTAAGTATATAAAATAAATCTGGGAGAAGATGGTAGATATCCAATACAAGTATTTCTTCTTATGATCAAGCATCTGTTAAGTGTAAAATGGATTTGCTATGAAACTAAGAAGAATTCAGCATTTGTTTCCTGCACCAGGAGAGATACAGTGAATCTGAGTATTACAGAGAATCTTTACATATAAAAATCTATATACAGAATTCATATAAACATTTAAATACTGTTACGGGCTGGATCATGTTCCCCCAAATTTGTAAATTGAAGTTATAACCCTGGTACCTTTGAATGTAACTGTATTTGAAGATAAGGTCTTTAAAGAGGTAATTAAGGTTAAATGGGGGTAATTAGAGTGGGCCCTGATCTGACGTGGCTTGGAGATCAGGACACGGGGAGAAGCACAGGGAGCTGATGGTCTTCTGGAAGCCTCAGAAGAAATCAGCCTTGCCAATACCTTCATCTCAGATTTCTAGTCTCCAGAATTGTGAGAAAATAAATTTCTGTTGTTTAAGCCACCCAGTCTATGGTACCTTGTTATGGCAGCCCAAGAAAGCCATACAACTACAAGAGGAAAAAATAAAATTATTTTAGTATAAGAAAGCCAATTCTCTGTTACTTTCGTAATGTCTTAGGAAAAGCCACACTTCTTTTTATATAATTTTCCAACTAGGGCATGCTTGGGACATAACCACTTCTGCCATGAAATTTCTCTACCTTTTGTAGATAAATTCTCTCTTACATCCTCTTCTGCTCACCAGACCTAAGCTCTCTTTCTTCTATGTAAAAGCAAGGATATCTCATCATCAAAAATGTATGGCACAGTAAGTCTCAACAAAGGCAAGTGCAAGAATATGCCAGACTTAAACATCTTTCCATATTTCCTAGAACTCCCTCAGAGGGATTTTCTCCTTTCTTAATGAGCCAGTTGTTTTTATTAACCACTAATTACTTTTTCTAAGCATAAGGGTATATGTGACAAAGATGATGAAATTACATGGGAAAATGTTTTACTGATAATTGGGAAATAGTCTATCAGCCAAAAATAGCAAATATCCAGGAGATTATTACTTTAAGTTTGTAGAAAAATTAAAGCATTAGTCTTGAAGTATCATTATCACCATGAATACTGAAGACACACTATTTTAAAAATCACCCAAAACTACTGAACTTATATTATACCTTTGCTAAAACATGATTCGATTTACAGTGATCATAAAGTCTTAATAAAAATATATTTGCCGCACCACATTTGTCAAGTATCAGGGTCTCCCAATATTAATATATTTAGCCAGTGTATACTGGAAAGTTGGTCATTGTCCTCTGACAGGTATGAAATAGATTTTGTACTATTTATCTAAGCTGTAGTGCACAGTACGAAATAAACATTTGTTCACACCACTTCCCAAAGAAAGACAAGCTTTACATGAAAAAGAAAACCTGGAAGCTGAATTTGGCTGAATTTCAAACTTTCCGGAAACTTTTTCACCTAATAGGTTGTAGGAGTCATAACATTTCTTGCAACAGGCTTTTAGGAAGTTCAGCATGCTGATGACTGTACTCTGGAAGCATCCTCATCAACACAACAGAACATGTAAATTGTAGACCATTTTGAAAAGTCAGCACAATGATAAAGACTAAAAATTAACCTGAAGATAAATCCACTTGCACTAGAGGAATCTGAGAGCAATCAAAGATTTTCATTGTTGATTTAGAGCTAAGAGTTTCTCTCAGATTCTGCTTTCCCAGCAGTATATTGCCAAACAAGTAGACTAATAAAAATGGATCAGAGAAACAATTGTTTATTTGCAAAGCCAGGGGACTAAAAGAGGCATTCCTACATCTTCAAGTTCTAGTCAGTGTCAGAAGTTGGTTTAACCTTTAGACTTATATACTATGGGAGGTGGACAGGAAGAATTCTCACAGATCTTCCAACTCAGAGTAAAGTGCCCAGTAGTGGGATGTCTGTGTGACTATCCCTGGGTGGGGAAATCGGCAGTGGAGGCACCTGAGGCCATCAATTGGTAGCTTAGACTAGAAAAACTGAGATGTCTGCCTGAGGAGACGACACATGCTCTCTCCTCTCTCTCTTCTATTTGCACCATTACCCTATGTCCCTGCTTACCATTTACTCAACCTTCTTGGGGGCTGTGCTCTCCCCTGTCTCTCATTCTTAACCTTGACTGTTGACTACTGACTGCTGTGAATTCTTGCATGTATACAAGTACTCAGTAAAAAGATTCTGGGAAACAGGACAGCATTGTTTTCATGCTGCCACCAGGCAAATGAAACAATGTATGCCCTTGTAGGCTTACAGGCTTTATGCTATGAGTCTGGGCGTAAAGTTTTATGATTTCTCCAGTGCCATCTTCCTTGCTGACCATGGTACCAGGTTGGCGTCCACTAGGTGCCCAACAGTATACTGTTTTTTTAGAACTCATACTACACCAAGGCACTGTGAAGAGAATTAAAACTTAAGTTGGGGATTGCTCTAAAATAGCATTTGAAAAAAGAAAACAAGAGAGTGAGAAACTACTGCACATATAGGATTCAGTTGGTAAAAACCACTATCAACTCAGTTAGGGAAAACCAGCAAGTAAATAAATCAGTTGCCTGGTCTTAGGATTGAATTATTAGTAATTGGAAGTAGAATTGCGTTATTTAGAATTTGGGCTCCAAACAAAAAGGTAGGCTTTGGTTCAAATAGGTAGGCTTTGGTACTCGCTGGCCAGGTACCTTTGGAGATTTAGGCTTAGGCTTGGTTTCTTCATCTGCTAAAGGAGAAACTAGTTGTACTTCCTCCTAGACTTCCTGGAGAATTAGATGATTAATACATGTAATGTATTTCACAGAGAGCCTGATGTAAGTAAATAACTAATAAATGATGAACATTATTATTTAACAATCCTACCAGTATTCAATTCATACATGAAATAAAGAATAACAGAATCCCCCAATGTTAAAAAACCCATTTCTAAAGAGAAAATACCCATGCTTGAGATACATATCTTGGCATTACAAAATGCAATGTCTTAACCAGACAGAATTATGGCATGACTTAATTTTTCATGCATAGCCTTATAACATCAAAATACCCTTTCAAAATGCCTAGAATAGGAATTAAGGAAGTGGTTCTATACCACCCAGGTAAGGCATTTAAAAACTCAGCAATATCTCCTATGTTGCCTCTCTTGGAAGAAAGAATTTCTGTGCTAATTACGATTAGATATACCAATTTATAAATTGTCTTACACTCTATATGCTGCTGAAATCCTTTCTTTGAGTTTTAAAATTCCAATGATTGTACATTTTGTTCTATAATTAATAATTGGTTCTTCTCAAAATTTTCTGTTCTTCCCACATTGTCCTGTTCTGTTACTCTGGATATTATATTATGATTTTTACTCCTTCTTTTCAATATATCTGAAATACATAAGAAAGAACAAAAGGATGAGCATTCTCTTTTCTCAGCAGCATAATAACTCTCAGCACTCCCAGTGATGTGTGTGTGTGGGAGAGGATGTAAGAGAGAAGGCGGGAAGGAGAGAGAGAGAGAGCACGCACTGGTATTTAGCAATTCTGAAAAACCACTGGGAGAACTCCCCAATGTTTTCTTACTTTGAGAAGAATTTACTCCAGCTGTGGAGGCTGGGATCCCAGGGCAAATGAGGTAAGATTCCAGGTGCTGTCTTTGGCTGCCAGTTCTGAAAAACAGTATTGTATTAAAATAAATAAATAGATAGATAGATAAATAAATATTGCTCTTCTAATTACCAAGGAGGCAGGTTTTGGAAAAGATGTGCCAAGCCACATATGAGTGCTCATGCAATCTAGTTTTCAATTTCCTAACCCTTTGTCTGCCAGTGTGATAGGTGCCCTCTGATAGGATGACCAAGCTTTCTGGGGCATAATGGGAATGAGGGAATCTTAAGAATTATAAAGTAGCATTACTTTCCTCTTTCATTCTTTTCCTTATTGTCCCTCAAGTCTTTTAAGAGCACTTACTGGGTAAAAAAAAATAATAATGCTTGAAATTAATTTCTTAGATTTATTTATGAAGTCCTTTTTATTTTAGCTTCATCATTTCTGAGTTTACTGAAAAAATGCTGGAACAGAACAAAAGGGCCTGTACTTCTCAGAGTCCAGTGCACCCTGTGAGCATATCGGCATTTATCTGTGGCACATGTGTATAATTTTTCTAAAATCTTGAACATAAAAAGAAATCGAGGACACTCAGATTGCAAGATCGTGTATACAAGGTCATACACGAGGATTAGATGCATGTGACTTTTGTGGCTTGAAGCACAATTCTAGATATTCTAGGTTCCCATAGGGAGCATGACCAGGAAATCAGGTCATGCTATAAAGGAAAGCCAAGTGTGAGGACCTAGGTTTAGCTAAATAACTGTAACTTTATAAGGAAATAATAGGTCAATTTTCTCCAGAAATAATCAGCTGCCTGAAAACACAGGCAGAAAAAACAGTGTTGTGGTGAAACCGGGAAGATGCCCGTGGGAAGTTAAGATATCAAAGGAATCACGGATGAAGATGGAAGCTCCTTGGGAAGGGTTGTCCCTGAGTAAGTGAAGGGAAGAAAAGCCAGGATCCTGAGAAGGGTGATGACCTCTTAAGATTCTAGGAAGTAGTTATAGAAAACTAGTTGTCAGGAGAGAATAAACCTATATTTTTTTAATGAGACATTTGGAGAGTTTGGAGGAAGGACTATTTTAAAACTGAGTATCTCACAAAAGGCTGTGAATTGTGACGAAGGCATGACGATGACCTTGCATAGACACTCCTAATGTAGAATGGAAGTGAAGATGGCTGGCTGAGGATATGCGGGAAGAGTGAGGCCAGGAGCTGAACGTGTTGTCTAAGTTGATGATGAGTGAGGAAGCCAAAGAAAGACCGCAACCATGTAAGACATGGCGGCTCATCCCCAAATCCTTGTGTTTAAACACAATGAGGGCCAGGAAGATCACTGCAGATGGATCGTGCCAATGTATAAGAACAATGCTTACAAGAGTCATGGTCAGGAGATAGCAGCAGCTCTTCAGCCTCGAGACATTTCCTTCCCTGTGTCCCTCTGACAACTGCCCTCTCTCCTACCAGTCTAGAATTCTTGACAACAGAGCTGAGTGTTCAGATTAGTTCACAGGGATTGTTTAAAGTCAAGTACATTACCTGGCAAGATAGCAAGTACCATAGTTAGATTGCCTTCCATTTAGATTGCCTTTGATCCTTCACATGGAACTCTCAGATTAGCTAATTTTCAGTTTGGAAAATACTGAGATCCTACATCCAAAGGAATGATATTGGGGGTTGGGTTTGGAGAAATACAAAGGGGAGGGCATCAAAAACTTGGTGGGCTTTTAGTTTCCTAGGACTGACATAACAAAGTACCATAAGCCAGGTGGCCTAAAACAACAGTAATGTATTCTGTCACAGTTCTGGAGAGTAGATGTCGAATAGGCTTTCTCCCTCTCAGACTTGGAGGGCAGAAAACTTGTTGCCTGTTCCCATCTTCTGGTAGCGGCTGTCGATCCTTGGCATTGCTTGTTTTGCAGCTAGAGCCCCCCAACTTCTGCCTCTGTGGTCATGTGTAGTTCTTCCTATGTGTCTTTTTGTCTGTGTTCAAGTTCCTCTCTTATTTTTCTTTTCTTTTCTTTTGAGACAGAGTCACCCTCAGTAGAGTGCCATAGCATCACAGCTCACAGCAACCTCAAACTCTAGGGCTTATGTGATTCTCTTGCCTCAGCCTCCCTTGTAGCTGAGACTACAGGCACCCACCACAACACCTTGCTATTTTTTGTTGCAGTTGTCATTGTTGTTTAGCTGGCCTGGGTCGGGTTTGAACCCGCCAGTCTGGGTATATGTGGCTGGCACTGTAACCGTTGTGCTATGGGCACCGAGTCAAATTCTTCTCTTCTTAAAAGACACAAGTAACATTGGATCCAAGGCCTACTCTACATTACTGTGATCATCTTAACTCATTATATTGCCAATAATCATATTTCCAAATAAAGTCACAATCTGAGGTGCTAGAAGTAGGACTTCAACACATATTTTGCAGAGGCCACCATTCAACCCATTCTAACACCCTAGAAGGGTAACCCCAGAGGTGAGGCTGGGAAGCCCCAGCAGGGTCCTAGGAAGTGAGAGGATGGTAGTAGCTCCTGAATAATGAGCCATCAGAGACGCACACCCAAAGTTTAAAACAGAAATGCTACTAACATGGTAGCATGTAGAAATTGGGATTGCTGGGTGAACTAAAGCAAAATAAAGGGAGGAGAGAGGACTAAAACTTTCCAGACATTTACTAGAAATGGACTTATTTCATTTAATTTTAGTAAATACATCAAATTAATAATTGATAATCAAATGTCAGGATATGCATATCTGGCGGTTAGTCAATTGTAATATATTGATTGATTGATCAATACATAGTTTTTAAAAAAGTATTAGTCCAGTGGCTCTGAGTGGTGGTTAAAACAGTTCAAGAGGCCAGGTTGCTTGGTTTAAAAAACTGCCCCTTGCCTTATTATATGTGACCTTAGGCAAATTGTACAACCTCCTGGTGCCTCAGTTTCTTTATGCAAGTTGAGCTCCTATCTCACAGTGCTGTTGTGAAGATTAAATGAGTTAACCTCTGTAATCTGTGTCTGGCACACAGAAAGTGTTCAAAATATATTAGCTATATTTTTTATTTTAATTTATGGGGTATCTCAATTTTGTAAATGAAAGTTCTTGAGTTACATTAAATATAACTACAATGAATGTAATTAAATTATTTAATTCTATTTCAGCTTAATGTCTCTTAATTTTTATAGTAGTATTTCTAGTTTTTTTTTCATTGTAGAAATATGGTTTGATTTGCACAGGCCTGAAAGAAATTATTAAATTATTTTATTGTATAACTTCACCAGAAGCTATATTATATCCCTTATTAAAATATAGTTGACTTCTTTGCATGTTTAAAAAATTGCATCTTATGTTAATTATTTTAGGCATTGTCAGTGATCAAAATAGTAATAATTAGATTATATTAATTACTAAGCGCTATTCCATCAAGCACATTATATACATTTTCTCATTTCATCTATTAATATAAAACAGCCCCATAAAATAAACATATTGGATTCTTCTCCCTCTCTCTTTTTAAAGAAAAGCAGTTCTGAAGCACAGAGTGGTTAGGTAATTACCTCAGGGTAACACAGCTAGAAAATGGTTTGGTGAGAATATGAACCAGTCTATTTGATAATAAAGTCTGAGTTCTGAATCTATTTTCTTTCTGTAAGGCTGAATTCTGGGCCCCATGCTAAAATACAGAGATTTTTTTTTTAAAGATGAAATATATGTTATTAAATATCATCTTTAAAATACATTCTTTTTGGAGCACAGTGGCACTTATTAAACACACTGGAGATACTTGCTCACTAGGGCTCTGGAAGGGTCTTGGAATGTCTATTTTTAACCAAAGTTCCAGGCAATTGTTACAGTCAGGCAAGTATAGGAATCACATGGCAGTGGAGTCTGACCATTCAGCTATTGTCAGTTTCTCTTAATAATTTTAGGAACTCTCCCAGGATGGGAGATGGGTAGCACTACCATCAATGAAAACAAATCTTACGTTAATTTCACCAAACATTTATGAGCTGACAGGCACTAAAAGAGCCGTACAACCTCTTCTTAGAAGTGAAGTCTTTGTTCTTATTTTATTTTATTTTATATTTTATTTTATGTTATTATGTTTTTAGAGACAGGGTCTTGCCCTGTCGCCCAGGATGGAGTTCAATGGCATGGCCATAGCTCACTATAACGTAGAACTCCTAGGCGTAAGTAATCCTCCTGCCTCAGCCTCCAGAGTAGCTAAAGACTACTGGAATGTGCCACCATGCCTGGCTAATTTCATTATTATTAGTTACTTTATGGTTTTTTTGTTTGTTTGTTTTGCAGAGATTCAGTCTCACTATGTTGCCCAGGCTTGACTTGAATTGCTGACCTGAAGCAATCTTCCACTTGCACCTCCCAAAGTGCTGGGATCACAGGTGTGAACCGTTGTGCTGGCCTCTCCTGCGTCTTTAGAACTCTCACAAGCACCTTGCCTTCTGAGGAAGAAGGAAAGATGTTCTGACGTCAGAACCAGCCAACCTTTTTTGTTAGGTCAGGGCACAGTCTGTCGTGAGGGAAGGCACCTTGACACCTTGAACATTACTCAGAAGCATCAGCCTACTGTGTTTTCCAAATTCTCATACCTGTTTATGGAAAAAGTGCACTCGCAAATGTACAATTGTAAATATGTATACTTATTATGTATCAATTAAAAATAAGTAAATAAATGGGTATAAAGCAACATGGCTCTCCTATCTCACTAGGTTTTTAAATCAAATAATAAATATAAAATATACTATTTTAGTCATGCAAGTACTACATAAGTAGAGTGTTATTATTTATTATAAAAAGAAACAAATTGTGTACTTTAAAAACACTGGGCTGAGTGAAAAAAGCCAGTCACAAAAGACCATATATTGTACGATTCCATTGGTATGAGGTCTCCAGAGTACTCAAACCTGTAGAGGCGCAGAGTAGAGTAGCTGTGGCCTCGGGGTGGGAAGGTTAACAGGAACTGGGGAATGACTGCTAATGAGTATGGGGTTTCTTTGGGGATGATGAACATTGTGCAAAATTGATAGCAGTGATGGCTGCAAAACCTTATGACACAGGACATTTGGCGCCACAGCCAGCTCAGCGGAGCTGAGCCTCCACCTTGGCGGTGTCGGTGCAACGGCAGCCGGCTGAGGAACCAGCGGGCTGGATGATAGGCAAGGAGGGGAGCCTCTGAACCCCACCGGAGGCTCCAGTGGCCAAATGGGCCGGACAACTGCCGAGGAGACACCTGTGCCTTGGTGTCTCCTTCATTTTACACTTAGTACTAAATACGAACCGCATTTCCTATGCCTAGGTCAATTTCATGTGAATTTCCTAGGCCTCAATTCCATGAATGGACCGAGTCCATTCATTGATACATTCATTCACCTTGCCCCAGGAAGGGACTGTGTTCATTCATTGATACCTGCATTCACCTTGCCCCGGGAAGGGACTGTGTCCATTCATTGATACATTCATTCACCTTGCCCCAGGAAGGGACTGTGTTCATTCATTGATACCTGCATTCACCTTGCCCAGGCGGAAGGGACTGTGTTCATTTATTTCCTGGCCAAGGAACCCATGCACCTATATACCTGGAGACTAAGAACCCAGATGGAGAAAAGATGTGGAGAGACCAGGAGAAAAACGGAGAGAGCTTTGCTCTCCCGACCTGAGTTCTCTCTCTCTCTCTCTACTGGGAGCTTTAGTGGTTTTTTTGTATTCTTTTCTGCAAATAAATTCTGTCTTACCACTGATCTGTGGTCCGCGGATTTATTCTTCAACTCACCGAGACCAAGAACCTGAAATTCCGGTATCACTTATGACTATATTAAAAAACACCAAATTGTATGCTTTAGGTGGGTGAATTGTATGATGCATGAACTTTACCTCAATAAAACTGTTTAACAAATTACACAGGGTTTAAAAATGAAACAAAACTATTAGGTCAACTGTTAAAAAAAATCCTTTTTGCGATTGACGCTTGATTAATCAGATAACCAAAGAGCTAAAGTACGTTTTGTGAGTATAATTTATGTTTAATATTTTTAGAATAGACATACTCTTATCTGACAATGTGAATGTTCCTTTCTTTGCATTACTATTATTATTGCTTAATACTTCATTGCAACAATCATCTGATTTCTTTTCTGGATGTATTTATCTTCGTTCATTCTTTGCAAGGTTTTTGTTTCTAGTCCTTACCTTAAACATTGTTATTGTTGTTAAATCTTAAGCCTTTTTAATTTTGTGAAGGCAAAAAGTGGAAACCTAATAAACACATGTTTATGTAAAAATTAAAAATATATATGTTTTCGAATGCCATTAAATAAAATTATTAGTTCCTCGGTATGTTTTGCCCATTTATTGAAAAAGTTCTTTTCTTTCAGAAATATTGAAAAATAGTAGATGACAATCACAAACTCTATTCCTATTATCTTGTTAAGTAAAGCTTTGGTGTAGAAAAATGTTCTAAGCCCAAAGGCCAGAAACATTGCTTTCTTGTTTTAACTTTTGTAGCATTTTCGGTCCCAACAAACCAGAAAACAGCATCCTTGAACCTTTTTGTTGCCTCTTCACTCCTGTGGATCTGTTTAGAATTGTTCTAGACCTCTGTCTCTAAGCACACCCTGATTAAAATGTTTTAATTAAAATCATGACTACTACAGAAAAATTATTGAGCAATTCTTCAGGATGAAAATGCTTAGTGTTGGAAGCCTAATTCCACTGTTCATGTTCCTACTGAGCAATATTTTTAAAAAGGTTCACCTCTGTGTTGTGTAATATTGGATTGAGTCCCAACAGCTAGAAGGTATTGTTTTTAAAACAAGGCCAAGCAAGCATAAAAGTTTGTACGATGATACAGATTTGATTAGCTCTTAAGCAAAACAAGTTCAGCCAGGTTGATCTTTGCAGTTATTCTAGACGGAATCCTATAACTTTCTTCCACTACTATCCTTCTGAGAAAGAGTTGGCTATTGTTGCATTCTAAAACCTTTTCTAGCAGGAAGAGGGGACTTGATTCTCTGGGTCATAGTGTCTGGCAGACTGCACTCAGAAAAGCCGTGGAGACTCTGGGACAGAAGCCAAGTTCCTTAGAATTGCAATACAGCTCAGAAGAGATGAAAAGGAGTTTCACCAAGGAACCAATATTACCATTTCTTAGGAAGAATGGGGTCCTGTTTCCTAATTGATGAAAGTCTCCACCAAGGAGAAAATGCTGCTGCTAGCCTTTTGAAAGGCTCTCCTCGCCGCCTGGCATAGCATTCCTTCCAGCAGCTGTTGGCAGCACAAAAATCTGGAAGGACCATCTTGGGCCAACATGGGGAATTAATTAATGTTAATTCTTCTAATCAAGGAGCAGGCTTTAACCAAGAAAGAGATCCATATGACCTATAGAAGTGGCCCATTTAAAAACTTGCTCCATTTATTCACAAAAGCAGAGGTACAGGAAATTAGCTTGGTCCAGTGCATCTCAAAACTTTAATGTATATATGACTTATCTGAGGATCTTTTTTAAATGCAGATTTTGATTCTGTGAGTCTACAGCAACTGAGAGGCCTGAAATTCTGAACTTCAACTGAGTGTCCAGGCGATGCAATATTGACACCCCTGGTCAATGGATGCAGCCAAGCATTTCTTCTTGCCTTATCTTTTTAAGGCAAGACCACAGTTTTACCACACTGGCCAGATGAAAACTCATCTTGAGTTAAAGAAAATCATTTCTAGATTGGATTTCTTTCATTAACAATCCAATCCAAATTCAACAAACATCTACTGAGAACTGAATTCATTTTTAGAGTTCAACTAAATCTTCCATGATACGGCTCAAAGCCACTTTCCATCTCACATTATCAGTTTTCAATTCTTTAATGTAAATATTTTTGTCTTCTACTATAACAATCTTTGTTTAACTTGTAGCCCTTTTGACTTCTGAAGGCTCAAAAGTATATGTAGAAAACTGGAGAATCTTCTTTAACAATAGGTTTTCTTTGCTATGTTTAAGAATTGTCCTAAAAAATTGGGCAGGTGGGCTTTGCTTCCAGGATTCCCTGTAAGTACAATCGTTGCAAATTGAATAAGAAGAAGGTAAGTTTGGGACTCAGTCTGTAAGGCAGAGATTCTCGACCTGGAGGAAGAAGACAGAAGCTTCAAGACACATATATGTACACACCCTCTCCTTTCTCACTCCCACCATTCAACAGATTCTCATGGACAACAGGCTTTCCCAGAACTTTACCCTCTCTCAATGCCTCACCCCCCGAGTCTCCTCATGACCAGTGTAGTGGGTTGAATGATGATCCCACCAAGACACCTCCACCCAAAACCTGGGAATGTGACCTTACTTAGAAGAAGGGCCTATGCAGGTACATTAAGGATCAAAGATGAAATCATTATGGATTATCTGAGTGGGACCTAAATCCAATGGAAAGTGTCCTTACAAGTGACAGAAACAGAGAAGATCCTGGCACAGAGAAGAAGGTCCTGATAGATGGAGACAGAGAATGGAGCATTGTGGACACCGGTGTGCCAACCACCACCAGATACTGGATGTATTCTCCCCTAGAGCCTCCAGGGGGCGTGTGGCCCTGCTGACACCTTGATTTCAAACTCTGGCTTCAGGAGCTGTAAGAGAGCAAGTTTCTGTTGCTTTCTAGCCAATTTATGGTACTTTGCTGTGATGGCCCTAGGAAACTAACGTAACCAGTCAGCTTCTACTCACCCTTTTTTACTTTGCTTGTTTTCTTTTCTTCTCCTTTCTGTTATGCTTGCATTTTCTGGGGCTTTTTCTTAATTTTTTTTAAACTTTTAATTATCAAAAGTACATCATATATATATATATATATATTAATGTATATATTAATGGGGTACTTGTGGTAGAAGCTATGGAAAGCAATGCCCACCTCTGTTGAGGGGTCAGAACAGATGAACTATGCTGTTTTCAGTGGGGATGGCAGAGAGAACACAGCACTGACTCCCCCCCCCCCAGAGTCCTACATTTTAGAGAGTTTATAAAATGAAGGTCATTTTAAAAGTAGCCATTAAACTACAAAGATGGCGATAATACGAAAACACATAGAGAAACACATTTTTTGAAATTGGAAAAACATAGGCATACGAGACAGATATCTTAGAAATTAAAATCCTAAATGGCAACATAAAAACCCTAAACCAAACAAACACACAAAGCAAAACCCAGTTTGTAGCCCCAAACTATAAAGACACTCATGACTTAGATGTATCTGATAGGTCCATAACTGAAAGTGAAGAAGCTTTTAGGGTAGAATACAGGCATTTTCAGACATTTATGTCCTCAAGACATCTTTCATGCAAGAAGCTGTGGTCTGTCTGCAAAATAAGTGACTGAAACAAGGAAAAGAGGAAAACAAACATTACAGGTTGCTGAGCTCCACACTGGACAGAGATAAGGGGACAAGCCAGGAAAGGGGATCCCAGGATGACAACCATCTGCCCAGCAGTCTGGAGACCAACCTGCCTACACTGGAGTCAGTCGGAAATCTCCTGGAGAGATGTGGTCAAAGAGAACAAATTGAAAAGGTACCTGCATAGATTGAGAAAAAAATCTAAGAGCTTGGTGACAGTAGAGATAAACATATAGAAAATGAAGCAAACCCCAAATAAGCCAGTTATTAGCTCTAGGGAAAAACTATGCAGGAATATTTATCAAATCTAAACTATGATATGACTATATTGGGAAAATAGGGGGAAGATGGAAAGTTGCACATGTGAAGGGAGGTGGGGAGAAAAGAAAGTCAACAGATGAGGTACAGCCATAATACTGTTACAATTAAAATACTCTTTGAGGTATTTTATCTTACCAAAAATGTAAATTATGTTAGAAATCTGAAATAACTACTATTCTCAAATGATTAATATTACATTATGTGATCTCTAAGACTTATGCTTCCAATCTGAGGTTATTTCTATCATGAAAAACACCCAGTTAACAAACATGCTCAGGAGCGATTAAAAGGTCCTCTGTTGAGGGGGAGGAGCCAAGATGGTGGTCTGTAGCTGGCTTTCCACAGACACTCCCATCCAGAAGGAGAGTTAAAAGACAGAAATTTAGCAACAAAGCCAAAGGTTTGGAACTGAGCCAAAAGAGAAGGTTGAAGAACGCACATCAACCCTGCTGGAGCGACCTGCAACCCCAAGGATACAAATAAAAGGTACAGAACACATTGCCAAGCAGACAGGAGTCCCCTCCCCTCATGAGATCGGCTCGCAGCATACTCCATACCTCCATACAAACAAGCGAGCAGAGTTCAGATGTCCTCCCACTCTACCCCACAGAAGAGACCCTCTAAAAACCGGAACTCCTTCCCCTACTAGGGTGCCTTGGCACTCTCCTGCCAGGCATAAAATGGTATAAAAGTGTATATATTCTCTACCTGCAAGTTTGAACTCCCCATGCTCCCCTCCACTCTCACCCTGAGGTCTGGAGGTCTGTTCCCCATGGAGTCCAGATTCTTGGACATTTTCTCTAGGGGTGTGGACAGGGTGTGGGCTGTTGCTGATCTGTACTGTTTTTATGGCTTGGGAGTGGTGAGAGGAAAGTGAGCCGAGAGGAGGCCAAACTAGAGAGGCGGTCCCCTGAGGCACTGAGCAGCAACAGGAGCGAAGGCTGTGGGCATCACACCCCTGGAAATGTTTTGAGAAGACACTCCCACTCTCTCTGGGTGGCCAGGGAAAGCCGGCTACTCTGGTGGCAGAGCTGTCCTGCAGCAGAGGAGCTGTCCTGCGGGAGTGAAGGGTATGCCTGAGGCAGTACCGGACCTGCCGGGACAGAGTGTAGGAATTAGAATGTACGTGCTGAGAAAGCTTTGCTAAATTTCAGCTGCACCTGGCCCTCAGGGGATGACAGCTGAGACAAAGGGATGAAGCTCACAGACGGAGTCAGGAATATCAGCAGCCCAGCATCTCTTCCACAGGGCAGAAATTCTGTGGACTTGTTCTGTTCTATCAGCAATATCAATCAGGGACAGGGCTGGAACTGAGTGAATCGCCCTAGCCCTTATCAAGTACCCAGGTTTTCAGGCCTCACCTCCCCCCTGCCAACACCGACAGAAACTGGTGGACTGGCTGAGGAGCCACAGAGCCCCGTGTGACCTAGGCAGGCACAAATCTCTAGAGCATCTGCTCATTGGAGGGAAGTGGATCACAGCACTGCAGGGTTACCAGAGACTGGGTGTGACAGAGGGGCAAGGTGGGGAAGGAGGCATCAACCTTCCCAGGCTAATTTACTGTCCGGGGGGGGCCCTCCTGAGCTCACAGAGCCCTGGAGTGAGTTATAATAGAGTCGCCAGTAGACTCCTGCTATCTAGTCGCCAGAGACTTTTCAACTCTTTGATTTGAGGTTGGTACTGGCTGGGACAATTGATAGTGACCGCTTTAACTGGCCCAATCATCTAAGGACTTTCCAACGTGTTACACTGGGTGTGTGGTAGTGGGAAGGTTTGATTTTCCTTTTTCAATTGTTGTCTGGGGCGGGGTGTGGTGACCTAACTGCTGGTATTTCTCCGCAGCTCAGATTCAAACACAGAGTAACTGATTCTCTAGGGTAAGACAGAGACCAGCTGAAAATAAGACAGAGCCACTTAACCCCACCACATCAAGAAGGCCCTCAGTTTCGCAGGCAGTAGCAAGTACGGGTTGGCGAAACTCTAGGGGAAAAGGTACAAACACCATTCCCAGCTTACAGGCAAAGGACTGGTCAATCACTACTCCTAGAACCCCCAACCCAACTTATCCTTACCTACTCATCCAGCCAAACGGTGCAAAATAAATATGGGGTGGAATCAGTGGAAAAGCTCTGGAAACATGAACAACCAGAGTAGATCAACCCCCCCAAGGAACAACTGGGCAGACACAATTGACGATCCTATATATAAACTGATGGCTGAGATGTCAGAAATCGAATTCAGAATTTGGATTGCAAACAAGATCAATAAAATAGAGGAAAAATTGGAATTAGAAATTCTGGGAGCATTTCAAAAATTGTCTCAAGAAGTCAAGGAATTCAAAGACCAAATGAC
>CAUYRH010127052.1:0-27475 GCA_963574655.1 Perodicticus potto | reverse complement strand
ATAAATGTCTTCATATAGTGATTAAAAGGCCATGAAGGCTATGTTAAATAGTTCAATGAAAATATTTCATATTGTATATGAAGTCAGCACATTGTGCCCCATGATTGCACCAATGTACACAATTATGATTTAATAAAAATTAAAAAAAAGACAAGAAGAAGAAAGGAAAACATTATTTAATTTACAGATGAATTTAAACAATATTTAGCAAAATGATGAAAGGGTGAAGGTAAAGCATAATCAGACACTATTTGCAGCCCCAAAGTCAAGGAAGCCATTAAAGTAACAGATTTTTTCATCTCTAGATATCTTTTCCTAACACAATTATACACCTGCTTCAGATGCCTAGAAATCTGTAAAAAATGTAAGATTTTAATTATGGATCAACAAATACCAAGCTGCATGAACTTGAAAAAAGTTATTCTCCATCTCTAAACATTGATCTTTTTATCTGTAAAACTGAGTGGTTGGCTGTTTTTTATTAATTTCACAGCATGAATATCGTTCTTTAACAAAATAAATACACTGCCATCACAGACCTTATAGAAATAGCATTGTTCTTCCTTTCCTTTCTCATTTCTTTTTTTACATGTGTCCAAAACAGCACGTCTCATGGACAGTGAACATTTCATTTATTTTTACATATTCTGAATGAAGCATAATAACATATGGCAGATTTCTCAAATGTTGCTTGAAGGAATCTACACGAGACAATCACTATGCTGAAAATTTTAGCTATTTCCTACAAAAGTAGATACTAGGTGTCATCTTTTAATAATGTTTTTTGAGTGTGTTAATTCAAATTTGAAAGTTTCTAATAGTTTTATAATAAGCTAGGATGAAAAAGAGGTACATAGCGAGTTGAAGTTTAAGTCCATTCACAAGTACCTCTTTCCACTAATTTGTGTTCTCTCTTATGAATGTCTTGTAGAGAGAAGATGTACAATAAGCACTATAAAATATATTTGGAAAAGATGTGAATTTACAATTATCTGAAATTACCAAATTTTCTTTATTTAGACAAATATTTACATGCAAATTCAGTTTCATTGATAATGAATTTGCTAAAGATTAAGTGTAATAAAAATAAAATAAGCAAAATAACTAAATAAATGAAAATATAAATCTTTATAGACATGCTGAGATACATATAGTGATATATTATATAACAAGTTAGCAAACTATTTTTGACTTATATGAATATTCAGCTGTATTGATATTTCCCAACGATGTGGAAAATGTCTAGTTTTATTCTAATTTTGTAGACATAGATACTAGAGATAGATATTTGATTCAATAAGCTATAGGGTCATAAAATAAAATAACCTAGAATCACTAATTGTTCTCACGTGGTTGCAAGCTCAGTGTCCATCTGCTCCTGAAGTAGGTGAAAAATAGTCAGAAACACCTTTATGTTATCTTAAAAATATCAACTTACATTTTAAAATAAAATAAGGCACAATAAAGGGCAATGTGTTAGTTTTATTATTGGAAAATAGAGGTGCAAACAAAAGTCATTTATAAAGGAATGTGGAAGAAAGATAGTTTATTTCAGTTAATAATGTGTATGGGAAAACAAGGAGATGTAATCAAACACGCAGAAGGCAGGTGAGTTCCAAAGAACATAGTGAAGCTTCTTGTCTTATAGCAAAGATTCCCAGCCAGGTTCCCAATCACATCTGTTTATGTATATGAAACATTCAACCTCTGTTAGTTTCAATTGGTTAATGCAGCTGGGCACAGATTGGTTGAAGCAGGTGAGCTCTGATTGGTTGGTTCTGGTGACCTGTGGTTCATTCAAGGGAGCTTTCAATATTTGGTTCAGATGAACTCTAGATGCTCCAAAGTTGTAGAGGTAGAGGTTTCAGGAAGCTCAGCGTAAGTGTGTGAGCTGTAGTTAGCAAATGGCCACTTGGCTCTACTTTAAATACAGACTCACTTATTCAAATTAGATCTTGAATCTTGAAGGAACAGATCTTTCAGGTTCACATTTTCTCTGAAAATAAACTTTTTCTCTGATTTCATAATTCGTACCAATGTCTCTAGTAGTAGCCTTGAACTTTAGTTGACCCCAAATAGGTAGAACCTTACCAAGATAATTGGAGGGGGTGGGGGAGAAGAAAAGAAAAGAAAAAAAATTGAATGGTCAAGTAATAATTAGAATTTATTCTTATGATATAACCAGTATCAGAGCTCAAAAATAAATCACAGTTTAATTAACTTCTTAAATATTTGCATGCAATTCCAGTACAATTTGATCTTCAAAGACATACTGCATCAGTATTCTTTAAATTTACTGAGGAGAGCTTTAATAAGTTTATGGTTATTATAAGGCTGGAAGTAATTGTTAATTACTTTTTCTCTCTTGAAATCTTTTAATAGTCTTCATGAAAATAAATTAGTCCTTTTCTATATGCATGTGTTATCACCAGGCCCAGCAACTTACTGATTACAAAGATAAAATTGAAAAGGTGCGTCTCGAAGCTACATTAGAGATTCAACCCTCTCTCCTCACTCCTTCTCTCACCCTTTTTTCCTGAATCTCGAGGTAGGTGAAAAGGTTAAAACTCCAAGAATTTTCGGGTTTGTTTTGTTTTTGTAGGTATCTGAATGCTTGCAAATGCAGAAAATAGCTATACCAGAGTTCATAGTTAGGTTTTGGTAATACATTTTTGCCTCTTTTTTTTTTTTTTTTTGCAGTATTTTTGAAAACCATGGCAGAAAATCTTTATGACTTCATCAATATTCAAAATGCATTTTCTCTTTGCCCTCATTTTCCACCAACAGCTGGTATATTATTTTTTGTTTCACTTTCACTTTATTAATACTTCACTTTCTTTTGGCTAACTTAAAGTTGTGTGTATGTGTGCATGTGTGCGCTTTTGTATGGGTTTGTGTCTAAACAATAAAATATCAAAAGATGTGTTCTTCTGGTTAAGGCCCTTTAAAGCCTCCACATAATATGGACTCATACTAAAGAGCAAAACCAGGGGACCAGAGAAAAATGCTGTATGTTTATTCATGGAAATTATGTCCTAGGGCACCAGCAGCAGGCTGGATAATTCTCTGTGCTTCACCCAGAAACAGCAAGGGGTTATATAGGGAAGAATAAATAAGAAAGCAATAATTTGGGAATATGGTATGCATTACCAGGTATAGGGAGTGTCCAATCCCTGTGGCTGGTTTTTTTTTTTTTTTTTTTTTACTGAGACATAGTCTCACTCTGTTGCCCAGGCTAGAGTGCCATGACCTCATCCTAGCTAAAAGCAATCTCAAACTCCCAGTTCAAGTGATCCTCCTGCCTCAGCCTCCTGAGTAGCTGGGAATACAGGCACCAGCCACAATGATGGCTAATTTTCTATTTTTGGTACAAATGGGATCTAGTTCTCACTTGTGGCAGTCCCCAATTCCTGATCTAAAGTTATCCTCCTGCCTTGGCCACCCAGATTGCTAGGATTGTGGACATAAGACACTATTCCCAGCCCCCTGTGGCTTTTTTGAGATTAGTTCTTTTGTCCTCCTTGAGTAGGGTTGGGGCCAGCATATCTAATTATCCCACAAAATGAAAGTCAAGATTTATTTTCTTGACACCACTGCGCATCCTAAGTTATAAAATCATGAACCAGCATCTTGTTCCCGAAAGGGAGTCTCCATAGAAATACGAGAATTACAACCCACCCAGGTTCATTGCTCAAAAGGAAGCCAGCACATTAAGACAGTGGTAGGACAGCAGAGGTTTAATATTGCAGGCACCATGGGAGGAGATGGGTGAAATTTCTCAAATCCATCTTTACAAGAATCTGCAAAAAAGAGATTTTAAAAGTAGTTTGATGAGCAAGTGTCTAGAAAATTGGGTCTGCTAACTGGTTTGGGCAAAATCATAGGGTGTAAAAATTGTCTTTTTGCTGATTTGGTTCTTGGGGTGGAGGTCATAGTAGCAGTTAGGTCGGTTCCTTGGTAGGGGTCAGTGGTCTATGTAGGTACCTGCTCCACCAGAACACAAGACCTGACAATATCTCAAAATTACCCTTAGTTCCACAGGGGTGAGATTATCTATGGAGAAATTTAAGAACTTTTATGAACATCAGTTATGTGGCTACAGAGTAACAATTACAGAGAAGCAAATAAAGGCACAGTGGCTAATCATCATCAAGTGAACAAGGAGACAGTGGCTGGCTATTATCATTGTTTTTAGCTAACTCTGTATCTTCAGAGTTTTAGGCCCCTATCCCCAGTTCTCGCTTTGAACCCCTTTATTGAGTTATAAAGGGCAGCTTCACTAATTAACTGGCACTCAAGTAGCAGTTAAGAGAAATAAGGTAGTTAAAATCATAAAACAATATTAAAGATAGTTTAAAAAATATTTTTCTTTTATTCAAAAGGAATATAATTCATCCTGTGATGATTTGCAATGCAGCCAACTTGTGATTCGTTTTGTTAAACTTAGCTTGAAAGAAAAGAAATTCATGTATTTTGCAAATTTCTACTTCAAGGTTGCTGGCATGACCTTAGAGTAAAGGCTTAATTTTTACTTTAAGAGAATTATTTACTAAAAACCGTGGACGTAAAAGCTTGTGATAAAGGGGATGTCCTTTCAAAAGATGGTGATGTGGCCTTGGGTTTGTATAGCATACAGTTTTCAATAAATGAACTCACTCAAAGAAACTTGAATCAGCTAATACATATTTAAAATGTTTTATAAATATATTAACTGTAATATAGGAGTATATCCTCATTGTTCATGAAAATAGATATTTATGATAGTGCGATGTATTAAGAAATGCCTATCTGGGCTCAGTCTCCTGTCACAGAGCTCCTAAAACCCTTATCCTGTCCTAGGGGATAGAAGCGTCTTTTTTCCCAATGAAGCGACTGTTAGTGAACTTGTGGATGGGGTTGATCACCAGAAATACAAAAGCACGATTAGAAGCTAAGAACTTTCAGCTTTTAACCCCACCCATCATCTCCCAGGAAAAAGAGATGGGCTGGAGATGAATTTGTAAAGGAAAAATAAGTCTCAGGACTCCCCACATTCTTCACGCCAGAGGGAGAACTAAACTTGAGAACCAAGTCACAGAAGCACTGCCATCCTCTTCTCAATGAACTACAGGGGTCTCTTTGAAGAAATGAAGGGCTTAGAAGATGATTAACCATGTTTTGTTTGCTTGTTTGGTGGACAGGAGTATGGGAGGGAGAGAGGAAGCCTGGCCAGCATAGTGGTCTTGCTATTAAGATAAACCTTATGAAAACAGCTCTCAGGGAATGTTTTCATCCAGACCTTTAAGGCTGTCAGACTCTCAGCAAGCCCATCCAAGATCAAATGGATAAGATCTGGCTGCACTTACCAGAGATTCTCTACAGATGCAAATTTCTCCTCTAGCCTGATCCCATAGACAGCCTTGCAGCATTATTCCTGTTTGTTCGACAGCCACCTTAAGAAGTGGATTTGGGATTAAAATATTTCTAATTTCCTTTAACTCTAAAAAGAAACAAAATGTAAATCCCCTGTACAGTGAGCGTATGTTAATTATATAACCTTAGGACTTGTAGCCTAAACGAAATTGTAAATGTTGGTTATAAGTTTTTCTCCACAGATGCCAATTTAGGGAGAGATAAGATCATTCTTTTACTTACTGGGAGAGGATCGTCACATTGACTATTTCCTCTATCCTCCTTTCTTGACCGTTCAACTCCTCTTATGTAGATTTACTGAGCACCAGGTAGAACTTACAAGAACACCATCAATGCCTCACAGCTCTCCTCCTTCACCTCGCTCTTTTCTCTGCTCTCCCTTTTCCTGTAGATGTGAAGTTCCCAACCTCTTTCATGGAGAGCTTAGTCACAACAGATAACCTTTGCAGGTTGTGCTTTCCACAGTTCATTCTTAAAATCTTAGCTTGATAAAACCTCAGTTGAATGTGACTCTTGTTTTCAGTCACTTATTATTTAAGTTAAAATATTAATAATTGATTATTCCTATGTATGAAGGCTTCTAGACATGCCACATGTATGCGGTTTGGAGAGCTGCTAGGTAGCTGAACATGTGGTGGTCAAGTGCTGGGAGCTCAGAACCTTCAAAGAGGGCCAGAAAGCTCCTCACCCCAACCACATACCTTGCCCTTTGTACCTTTTCATTTGTCTGTTCATGTGTTCTTTGTAATATCCTAAGGAATAATATGGTAAACATATGCTAGTGCTTCTTTGAAGTCTGTGACTAATTATAGGAATTTATCAAACTTGAGGAGGGTTTCATGGTCGCTTTTGATTTATGCTTGGTTGGTCAGAATTTCAGGTCACCACTTGGGATTTGCAATTGGCTTCTGGAGTGAGAGTCAGTCTTGTAGACTCAACTCTTAACCTGTGAGGTTTGTTCTATTTTTTCACGAGCTACTATTAGAATTAAGTAAGATGCCAAGTTGATATACATAGAGAATTGGAAATTTATATTGCTTGGTATGAAAGCTCACACATATGGTCACCAAAGTGTTCTTTGTTGAATGCAGATATGGAACAAAAAGAGATCTGATATTTTCCTATATACAACACCTTTTATGCCAGTTATTTTTCACAGATATCTCTGCACTTGAATATAGTCACACCATATCATTTCTACATTTATAAAATGTGCAAAATTCATTATACATGCATGCACACACACATAAACACATACACACATGAAAAAAATAGCACCCTTTCCAACAATAATTACCTAGTTATTTAGACTAGGTAGGGAATTTAAGGTTCAAAAGATTCTTTTTTCCCCCTAGATTTTCTCATTTATTTAAAGAAAGCCACAATACTGCTGAACTTATTTATGTGAAAAAGTTACCCCTTTCTCAAGTTCTATTATTTTTCTTATTTAGTAATTTATTGGAAGAAGAGTTTTCTTGACATTTTTACCATTAATCTATAATGCTGTCATCTCTAGCTACATTTTTGCCCTGGGCAGATACTATGTTCAAAGTCATCATTAGTTAAGTGGCTGATGGGGAATAGAGGGGTATGTGGGTGAATAGACTTTCCTCTGAGCTGATTATTTGAGTTTTGTAGTCTGTAGCATCAGAACTGTCTACTATAGTGGTGAGTTGCAGGTCACATTGAGTGTAAGAAGAAATGAAAAGACTGTATGCCATAAATAATCCTCTCTGCAAGTATTGAACCCTCTGTTCTCTAGGCAAGGAAATGTGGGTCACAAGACTTGATGTGTATTAAGCATTAGCCACCTAAAAAAAATATGCTGGGTCCTTTTTACAGTTTATAGACATTTTTCTTTATGCAAGAAAATCAGAAGAAGGAAGCTTAAGCTTCATTTACTATGGAAAAAAATTTAGGACAATAATTTTTAAATATTTTCTTACACTCAAATAGGTCATAAATCTATTAAAACACTGAAACTGTGTGAGTATGAATATGGGAACACTAAATTGTAATGAATCACTGAGCCTTAACCTTATTTGGCGTTCCTGAAACATTACATAGGGTGACTCTTTATTGAAAGGAGGTCCATTTCTGTAGTTGTCTCCTATCTTAAAAGATGCTTAATGTGAATTATTGCCTAAAACAACAAGTGGTCATTCCATTGGGCTTTCTTCAAGGACTCCTAAATGCCATAATATTTGATTAATTTTATACTTTTATATGATTTTAAAATTATCTAAAGAGATCATTATTGCATAGATCCCTACCTTTATTATCTACTCATTATTATAATTTTAACACTATTTTTTTAACTGCTTCCTTTCAGGTTAAGTATTTATTGATGTTCATTAGTCAGTTAATTTGAAAAACTTTTGCTTGCATGAATGTGCATATATTACATGCTGAAAGTGACAGCAGAGGGTCCTTTGAGTTAGGGCCAAATGACCCCCAACTGTAAAAAGTCTGACAATTGAGTTTATGAAATTTCCACCTTGTGCTTCCATTGGTAAAACTGTGCAGACAACTCTGTAAGGTTTTATAACCTTGGTATTTCAGTGTCTCACTCCTGTGTTCATGTTGAGATGTGCAGTGGTGTCTTGCTGAGTGGAGTTTGTTATTACCATTGCTTGTTTTTGTGTACCATCTTGAGAATGTTGGAGGTTGAATTAGTGCAACCAACAAACATCCATAAATTTCTTGTTAAACCTAGCAAGAGCAGAGTTCAATTAAGGATGTGTCAGTCCAAGTTTATAGGGATAGTGCCAAGAAGAAAAAACAGCAGCGTACAAATGGATTAAACATTTTTCTTCACTGATGAAGAGAGGTCAGGACAGTTCGCAATGAGCAGTACTGATGAAAACATTGTAAGGATCCATCGAAGTGTGCACCAAAATTGTCAGCTGATTGTGAGAAGCAAAGCAGACCAAATATAAGCATTGAGAAACAGCTAGGAATATCTTGGGATCAAGACAATACACAGACTCACACAGCACTATTTATAGGGGAGTTAATGTGTATGGAGGTCCTTTTTGGAGTGATGAGGAAATTCTGAAATTAGAAATTGATGACAGTTGTATAATTCTGTGATTCTGATAAACACATGGGCATTCTATACTTTAAAAGGATGCCTTTGATGGTTTGTGAAAACATTTTTATTTTTTTATTATTTTTTATTAAATCATAACTTTGTACATTGATGCATTTATGGGGTTCAGGGTACTGCTTTGATAAACAATGTGAAATGCTTACACTGAACTAAGTAACACATCCATCACAATTATACTCATTTCTGAATAGTTTTGAAATGTACCATTGCATCATGCACATTAGGTGAGGTCCCCCCAAATCCCCTCTCCCCTCCTATACTTCCCCTCCCCTCCCCTCTCTCTCATCTTCCCTTCTGCTTTCTGGACTATAGTTACGTTTGACTATTCATATGAGTGTGTAGGTGATTATATATTGATTTCATAGTAGTATTGAATACATTGGATACATTTTTTTCCTTTCTTGAGATATTTTACTAAGAAGAATATGTTCCAGCTCCATCCAGGTGAACATAAAAGATGTGAAGGCTCCTTCTTCTTTATGGCTGCATAGTATTCCATGGTGTACATATACCACAATTTGTTAATCCTTCCATGGGTTGATGGGCACTTGGGCTGTTTCCATGTGTTAGCTATTATGAATTGGGCTGCAATAAACATTATGGTGCAAATGTCTTTGTTGTAAAATAATTTTTGATCATCTGGGTATATACCTAGTAGAGGAATTACAAAATCTAACAGCAGGTCTACTTTTAGTTCCTTGAGTGTTCTCCAAACTTCTTTCCAAAATGGTTATATTAGCTTGCATTCCCACTAGCAGTGTAGAAGTGCTCCCTTCTCTCTGCATTAATGCCAACATCTGTAGTTTTGGGATTTTGTGATTTGGGCTAATCTTGCTGGAGTTAGATGATATATCAAAGTGGTTTTGATTTGCATTTCTCTCATAATTAAGGATGATGAGCATTTTTTTCATGTTTGTAGGCCATGCGCCTGTCTTCATCAGAGCAGTTTCTGTTTAAGTCTCTTGCCCACATAGAAATGGGGTTATTTGTTCTTTTCTTACTGATTAGTTCGAGTTCTCTGTAGATTCTACTTATCAAATCTTTGTCAGAAGCATAACCTGCAAAAATCTCCCATTCTGAAGGTTGTCTGTCTGCTTACTTACTATGCTCTTGGCTGTGCAAAAGCTTTTTAGTTTGATCAGATCTCAGCAATGTATTTTTGGTGTTGCTTCAATTGCCTGAGGGTCTTCCTCATAAAATATTCTGCCAGGCCAATTTCTTTAAGTGTTTTCCCTGCACTCTCTTCTAGTATTTTTTATAGTTTCATGTCTTAAGTTTAAATCTTTTATCCAGTGAGAATGAATTTTTGTTAATGGTGAAAGATGAGGGTCCAGTTTCAGCCTTCTACAGGTTGCTAGTCACTTCACCCAGCACCATTTGTTAAGTAGGGAGTTTTCCCGCATTGAATATTTTTGATAGGCTTGTTGAAGATCAAATGAGAGTAAGTAGCTGGGTTCATCTTAGTTCTCTATTCCGTTCCATAAATCTACCACCCTGCTTTTGTGCCAATACAATGCTATTTGATCACTATAGATTTATAGTATAACCTGAAGTCTGGTAATGTGATACCATATGAAACGAAGTACTATTTTTTCAAGTTCTTTAAATTATGACAATGGTGTTTTAATAGGGATTGAATTAAATCTGTAGATTGCTTTGGCTAGTACGGACATTTTAACAATGTTGATTCTTCCCAGCCATGAGCATGGTATGTTTTTCCATTTGTTAACATCTTCAGCTATTTCTTTTCTCAGAGTCTTATAGTTCTCTTTATAGAGATCTTTCACATCCTTTGTTAGTTAAATTCCCAGATATTTCATCTTCTCTGGCACTACTATAAAAGGAATAAAGTCCTTGACTATATTTTCAGCTTGACTATGGTTGGCATATACAAAAGCTACTGGTTTGTAAGTATTGATTTTGTATCCTGAGACACTGCTGTATTCCTTGATCACTACTAAGAGTTTTGAAGTTGAGTCCCTGGGATTTACCAGGTATAGGATCATATCATCAATGAAGAGTGAGAGTTTGATCTCCTCTGACCCCATTTGGATACCCTTTATTGCCTTCCCTTGCCTGATTGTGATGGCTATGCCAGTACTATGTTGAATAGCAGAGGAGACAGTGGGCATCCTTGCCTCATTCCTGATCTAAGTGGAAATGTTTTCAATTTTATACCGTTCAGTACTGTTTTGGCTGTGGGTTTCCTGTAGATGGCCTCTTATCAGTTTAAGAAATGCCCATTCTATGCCAATTTTCTTAAGTGTTCTGTGAATCGTATCTTAATACAGCTGTCATAAATTATATGCACATATAATTCATAAACTTGATGTCCTATATCAGAAGTAAAGAATACCTACGTTTCATGGAAAAGAAAGTTAATGGTTTGCAGACAGAGAAACATAATAAATGGCTTTTAACAATTCTTGTAAAATATAAGAATTAGGAGTGGATTGAATGTAAAAAATTCAAACTCATAGATAAATATTTAAAGGTTTTTTTATGCATTGTGTCTTCATATAAAAAAATAATGGAATATAAATCTATTTTTACATGCAAAAAACTCAGTGGATGATTACTCCTTAGTCCATGATTCCAAAGAAGAATATGAAGTCATACAAGACTCCATGCGGAAAGTTTGCCAGCTGGTGTAAACATGACACCATTTTAACAGTAATTGATAGGAATTGAGGTACTGAAATATTAAGAATAATCTGTTAGTTTTAGGTTTTAATGAAGCATGTACTATTAAAAATGAGTACTAGTGGAGCAGTCTTTAAAACATGAACTTTGGGGTTAAGCCATTAGATGCGAATCTCTCCTTTATTGCTTTGTTATTGCTATTGCAAATGTTGGGTAGAACGTCTCCCCAAAAAGGTCTCACAATTTCCCCCATCATATTATTGTAATGACTGATTATACCATTGCATGCTAAAGGCTTAACAAAACACCTGGTTCACTGTAAATGCTAATCATTTACTTTTTCATACAAATCATATCTCCTTTATATGTAGGAGAATTCAACAGCAAAGAGCTTAGGTAACTTGCCCGAAGGTTACTAGTAGTTGGCAGAGTCAATATTTAGACATAAATCTTTCTAACTATCAAGCCAATATTTCTTTCACTAAACATACTGTTCTGCAAATCCAAATGGAAATATTCATTTGATGACATGGAACAGAATATGGAAATCAGGTAAATCCTGGAAATTTAAATTTTATTGTTATCTATTCATAGGTCACAAGTGAAGGCAATAAGTTGTTGTTATTTTCTTTTTGATATGAATGGTATTGATTTATACACACTAATTTTGCGGATAAACTCTACTTTTTTCGCACAAAATAGTACCTTGATGAGATAGTTCATTAGAAGCAGCCCATTATTTCCAAGATTAAAAGTTCCCTGGGACTAAGAATTAAAATTATATCTGAGGTAGGGCACCTTGAGCTTGGAATGAAACTTGATTCTTACATTTAGGCATTTTTTTTTTTTTTGTATGAAAAGAATACCTAGGGCAATTGAGATGGAAAAAGCTGCCTTTATAAAAGCCATGGGTGCTGACAGAGTGATGAAATGAAGGGAAATCTACCAGTCTCTGGACTGTAAATGAAGTCCTCTTTGTAGAGTTGGAGCAGATATATTCTACATTTTTCTAACCAAAGATGTGCACAGCACAAATCTTAAGATTCATGGGTTTCTCTTCAATGAAGCACATACACATAGTTAACAGATGGGGTAACAGCCTGAGCTGTGATATTTACAACCTTACAACTGTCAAGGGATTAACATCAGGAATTTAGAAGAAAATTCTGCCAATCAATTAATGAGACAGGAAAAACAAAAGGAAAAGGAGCAAATATTAATGATATGAGTATAATGAGAAGTTAAATTGAACTAGGAAATTCAGCTCTAATTAAATTAAACAGGATTAATTTCTACTAATAGAAATTAGTATTAATACCAAAATGAGATACAAGATCTTTTAAGATCTGTTTGGCAAAAATTGAAAGATAATAAAAAATTTGGGGGATCTAGGAAATGTCATTGTTTTATGCTAGGATATTACATCGACTATATTCTTTAATATAAACGTGGTAGGACTTGCCAGGACTTGGTGGCTCACACCTGTAATCCTTTTTGCAATTTGGGAGGCTGAAGCTGGAGGATCACTTGAGGATAGAAATTTGAAATCGGTCTGGGTAACAAACATAGCAAGAAACTATCTCTATAAAAAAGTAAAAAATAAATTAGTGGGCACAGCAGGGTGCTCCTGGAGTCCTAGCTACTTAAGAGGCTAAGGCAATAGGCTTGAGCCCAGTGTTTGAGATTACTGTAAGCTATGATTGCACCGCTGTACTCCAAATTGAGAGACTGTTTATCAAAAAAAGTTAAAGAAGAAAGAAGGAAAGCTACAGAAATTAGTAAAATTTGGTAAAACTAGATACCATGTGTTAGTGTCCCAGAAATTCATTTCTGGGTATTTATTTTCAGAGAATCTTTCTTCCTGGTATATGTGGTAATTTGAAAATGCTTATTTTTTATGGTGGTAGAAACATGGGAAATTCTGAACATCTGTTATCAGGGGAAACAATAGGTAGATTTTTGTGTATTTTTATTCATTTTTTTTTTTTAGAGACAGAGTCTCACTTTATCATCCTCAGGAGAATTCCGTGGCATCACAGCTCACAGCAAACTCCAAGTCCTGGGCTTAGGCAATTCTCCTGCCTCAGCCTCCTGAGTAGCTGGGACTACAGGTGGCTGCCACAATGTCCACTATTTTTTGTTGAGGTTTGGCCGGGGCCGTGTTCGAACCTGCCACCCTCGGTATATGAAGCCAGTGCCCTACTCACTGAGCTACAGGTGCCATCCAGATTTTTGTGTATTTATGCCATGGTAGGAGTTAAAAGTAGCACAGAGCAACTATAACTAATTTTAAACACAAGATGTTCAATCTTTACTTTTATAGCAGAAACCTTGTTTTGATTTATTTATTCATTTTGCCTTACTTTTGTTTGTTTTATTCATCTTTTCCCTAAAACGCTAAATTGCTTCATTGTTAGTAATTGACGGACGTATCTCTTCATAGCCTTTTGTTTTTCTTTTTTAAATGTTCTTTAAGTTTGTGATTTCATTTAAATAGTTCCTTTTAAAATATAATGCAACTAATTTTAATCCATGTCTCCTATTTTGAACAATTTAATTTAATTACTGTTACATTTTTATTTTAGAGCTCTCCAGAGAAAATTAACCAGGAAAATGATATGAATATAGAATATGAGTGCTGTTATAGAAATTAGATCATGTGATTAAAGAAAAGGAGAAGTCCCAAGGTCTGCTGCATGCAAGCTAGAGACCCAGGAAAACTTGAGGTATAGTCTGAAGGCATGAGAACCAGGAAAATTGACAATGCAAGTTCCCACATCCAGATGCCAGAAAACCGGGAGCTCCAGTGTCTAAGGCGGGAGGAGTTGGACGTTCCAGCTCAAAGAGAAAGAATATGAGCTGATTGGTCCTCCCAGTGCTTTTTGTTCTGTGCAGTTCTCAATGGATTGTAAAAGGCCTGCCCACATTGATGAGAGAACTTTAATTGGTCTACTGATTGACATGTTTACCCTTCTGAATATACAACACAGACACATCAAGAAATACTTTACCAGCCATTTGGACATACCTTAAGCTTCTCAGTTGACATGACATTCACCATTACAATTCAGGTTTATTAATGTCTTTTAAATTGTACCTTCTATTTTAACTGCTTTGTTTTATACTTTCCCCCCTAAACTTTTGATGTTCCTCTATGTCTCTTCTCTTCTGCATTTTTTTAAAAATAATTGATCTCTTATTTCACATTTTCCTGTACTCATTTGAAGACTATATAACCTATTTCTATCAAGTGTGTTGTCAAAGTTTTAAGATTAATCAAGAATAATCACTGACTTTCTTCTGAAAAATGTCATAGTCTTAAGTGTTTTTGTGAACTATGCTTATTTTTATCCTAATTGTAATATAGATATCTATTTTCTTTATTTTAACAATTAGATGTAAATATGATAGTGTTTTACTGCTGTTGATATTTAATCCTTACTTATGTTTCTTCTCTTTTATAATTTATATTGCATTTCAGAATCATTTTAAGTTATCACTTTCCATTTCCTCCTTTCTGCCCCAGGACCCAGGGTCAAGAATGAATACTGGTAGTGAGTCTAGCCAATAACAGTCATCACAGATACAACATTTGATACATACATACACACATGCAACATTTATTACAAAGCAAAAGTAAGTCTCAAGGGAAAGAGAGGGTCTTCTTCGTGAGCAGAGAAAGGCCCTGAATTCTGAGCACACACTTTTTTACAAGCTCACTAGTTGGTCCTGTCTTTTTCCTGGCAGGATTGGTTGCTGTTTCCTGACTTTGGGGTGGTTGATAGGGTGGGGTTATGTAACAGACTACATAACAGGTAACAGGTTTCTTTACTACCCAGGTATTATCAGCCCCCGTTAACTAGAATGGCCATTTCATTCAAGGAGCTGCTGGTGAGGCTCTAACAAGGCTCAATGAGCCTAGGTGCTGACATTTGGAGATTGTTCACCTCCAAGCCTACTGTTAAGTTGGGGAACTGGACTCCATGGTACTCGTTAAGGACTATGTGCACCCAGTGAAGTGGTGACTAACTATAAATTTAGTCTGAAGTAAGAATTCTTTGAATATTCAACCACTTTAAGATAGGAAAATATTGTGTAACTTCATAACCTATGAGGGGGAATCTGACATACACCATGATACGTAATAGCACTGCTGATGTTTAATTTTACTGTGAGAATAAAAAATAACAAAAGGAAAGAGGAAGGCAGAACAGCTCTTTGAGGAGCTATACTTCCCTGTTCTCCAGAATTGCTGGATTTTCTATAAATAAAAGTGAAACTGTTGATATTTCATTTCCTTCTCTGTGGATTGGCTTGGGTGACAGGTGGATTGTCTTCTTGGCCTGGCAGCACATGCACCTTCCCAGAATCCTTCATGAAAGCTCCACCAACGCTAGGTTAATTAGATGGTAATGAGCCATAGGTAGGTTAAAGGTCACTAGGAGCCCTTTACTCTGTATGTTCCCATCAGGGAACAGTTCCTAGCTACAATTTGGTTCCTAGCTACAACTTGGTTCTTGCTCTCTCCCCTTAGCCTCTTCCTTGCACCTATTTGCTCTCCACCAGACCTAACAGTGTTAATTTATCTTTGTCCACATATAACACTTTGAATAGAGTAAGTTGGCAGTTATTTTCTTTAACCACTTTAAAGCTAATATTACATTTCTCTCTTTTTACAATATTAGTTGGTAAGATGTGCCCTGTGTGTCCATTTCCTATTATCATATACAATCTCTTCTTTTGCTTTGATTGTTTTAAAATCTAATTTTTTAAGGGTATTGTTTTTTGATACTCTAGATTGTCTGCTTTGTCTCTAGTTTGGTATAAAAACAATTTTATTTATCCATAAGACTAGTACAGACATCAAAATCAGAAGATTTATAGATTATGCCATAGGAACACATTATTCAGAAAAACAATATTCAATAGTTTAATGACTATAAATTAAAAAAATTATGAAATTAAAAAAAGAATTTCCTCAATTTGATGATGAGTATTATACAAAACATATCCCCAAACTACAGCTAATCTTGTTGTTGTTGTTGTTGTTTTTTTCTTTTGCAGTGTTTGGCTGGGGCTGGGTTTGAAGCCGCCACCTCCGGTATATGGGGCCGCCACCCTACTCCTTTGAGCCACAGGCACCACCCCAGCTGATGTTATTCTTAATGATGAAAGATGGCTTGCCTTTTCTCTAAAATTGGGAAAAAAGAAAAAGTTATCAACTAACACTACTTCTATTTGACACTGTTCTAGAGATTCTAAGAAGTGCAATAATGCAAGGAAGTGAAATTAAGTCAGGTATTTTGAAAATAAATTTAAAAATCTTATCTTTCTTCACAAATGATATGATTATAAGAACAATCACAGAATAATATCTTGATCTCACAAGTAGGTTTAGTGTTATAAGTCATACAAAAATTTATTGTATTTCTCTATATTGACAATAAACACCCAGAATTTAAAATTTTTAAATGATACCATTGAAAATAGAGTTGAAAACATAAATATTCAGAGTTAAATTTAGCAAAATGTATGAATATTTTTATACATATTGTTACAAAAAAATTGCTGAAAGAAAGGAAATTTGCATATATGGCAAGATCTGCCTACTTTTGGATTGAAAGACATATAATATCATTGAGATGAAAATTCCCCCAAACCATTTTGTAGAAGAATTTTGGAAAAATTGAAAAGCAGATTAAATATTTTATAGCAATATGCAACGTACTCAGAAAACCAGCCAATTTATTCTTTAGCAGGGTGAAAAACAAAGTTGGAAGACTTATAGTAACAGATTTCAAGACTTATTAGAAAAGCATGGCAATACTAATAGTTCATATAAGAATATACATGTAAAATAATGGTCTGAATTAATGAGTCTAGAGATAGAATTACACATAGATGGTTAAATTATGAGTATGACATCAAGATGCAAAAAAATCAAATTCCTTCTCACATCATGTGTTAAAATTAAATTTAAATTGATCATAAGCCTAAACATAAGATTTAAATATATGACACTTCTATGAGAAAAATAAAAGTTTTATAGAAAAAGAAACATTTTGCAATTTTGGAATTTGGACAAAACTATTGCAAGTTTTATAAATTAGACTTATCAAAATAAAAGCTTTAAAGAGACAGGAGGAATAAAGAAAAGGCAAAGGCAATGTATAGACTGGTAGAAAATAGTATCAGTTTCTGCAGACATGACAAAGGACCTTCCTCCAGAAAATATGAAGAACCCTTAAAACTGAATAATAACACAGAAAGATAAATTTAAAATAACCATTTTCAAATTGATTTACAATGAGCAAATGATTTAACAGGGACTTTATAGAAGAAGACACAGCAGAAGCTAATAAGCTCAGGAACAACACTCAGCGTCTTTAATCACCATGGAAATGCAAATGAAAAGCGCAGCAAGATACTGTTGCCGACACACACAGGCAACTAAAACTACTGACAGCATCGGATGCTGGAAAAGATGGGGGTGGGTACTTTTTCTTCCATTCTAGAGACACTTTGCTAAGGAGAGACATTTTTATTTTCATGTGACACAAATTGAGCCATGGGAACTGCCTTCCAAGGTCCTTCAGGAAGTGTTGGCAGAACCCTAAGTTTTAAAAAGATAGGGTGGCATATAAATGTTTAGACAGACTAGATTGCCTAAGAGTTTGCTTTGTTATATGAATAATCTGAATAAACTGCTGAAGGGTAATTTTCAGAGCTGGATATTGGTGTCTAAAATAGTTGATGTGAAATTGACTAAGCCTGTACTCACTTTACCTCTGAAACACATTCCTGATGGAGAGAATTTGAAGTGAGGGGTAGCCATAAAAGGGAAAAGGATATTTGTCTCCTGTGAATTCATTTCTATGTATGCAGAATGGAATTGTTTTGAAAATGGTAAAATGTGCCTTTTGGGAAATTAGTTTTTTCTTAGGATTCAAAGGAAGAGGTTTCCTGTGTAGGGGGACAGAGGGATAGTTGAGGATTAGAAATGGTCTGGTGTCAAATCTTGTTTCCATCACTTAGTATCGACACTTGACAGATCACTCAACCCCTTCCAACTTTATTTTCTATATCTATAAACCTGAGGAAATTCATAGAACCTACCGTCATAGAGTTCCTATGGTATGAAGTGAGATAAGCTACCAAAGTGTTTGATTAGCTCAGTGCTCAATCAGTGGCTTTTGTGATCCTCATTATTTTCATGATTAAGGGAGGAAGTAGTGGAGCTTTGAGCTGATATACCCAGGAGGAGGGTGCTTCTTGCCAAGCAGCACTTACTAGTGACTTTTATTTATTTATTTATTTTTTTGCTGTTTTTGGCGGGAACTGGTTTTGAACCCACCACCCTCTGGCATATGGGGCTGGTGCCCTACTTCTTCAAGCCACAGGTGCTTCCCACTTACTAGTGACTTTTGGGGGGTGATTGTGGAGGGAGGAAGGGTTCAAGGAGCATGGAACTGTGCATCTCTAATCTTCCTGGACCATAAGGGAAAAGTTCATGAGAAAAGGTCCCAGTCCCTTCCCAGGAGGCATGCCATGAACTAGAGATGAAGTAGTGAATTTGGGAAGATGAAGACTCAGAACAACTTCAGTCTCCAAAGTCAGCGTGGAAAAGGACAGAATCAGCATGGCCAGCCACCAGAGGAAGGCTGAGAAGGTCTGGGGTGAAGACAGACAGAGAGCCAGGGAGTAGCAGTAGGGATGGGGTATGGTGAGGTTTGAAGCAGGGTTAGTTCAGTATCCTTTCCACCTGTGCCTTTTGTTCCTTGGCCCCCTTGAGAGATGGACTCTCAAGGGGTCTGGAATAAGTATCCTAATGGAAAAGGTCAAAGCTTTTGGGAGACACTTGGGGTCTGGCCACAGAGTGATTGGTGGGTCAGGAGTTGTGAGGGCAATTTGGACCAGCACCATCACGGAGTCAACCAAGGCCTGTAGCTCAGGCTGGGCACAGCCCATCAGTAAGCAGAAGGGCCAGAGCCACAGGGGATAATTTCAATCTGGGTTGCAAACCACTGGGGTCAAGATCCTAGGGGAAGTGGAGGAAATGAATCTAAGACTTAGAATGGAAGAAACACAGACCCCAGGTTAACTGGAGAAGAGACAGGGGATGCCAAGAGAACCCTAAAAGCAGCGGGGTGGGCAGGCAGGCAGAGCGCAGCAGTCGAGAGAGCACCGAGGCGAGAACTGGAGGCCTGGGTGCCAGTCAGATTATCCTCGCCTGCTGAGGGTTCCTGGGGAAGTCGTTCCTTTTCTCAGAGTTTCAGTATCCTCAGCTACAAAATGGGAATGACCTAGGTCATAATGTTAAAGGCAGAACCTGATTAAGAACCAGGTCTCCTGGGAGTAAAAGTGAACACTGCCACGGTCCTGCCCTGGGGGCAGGGTCCCTTAAGACCTGTGGATCTGGCAGCAAGTGACCAAAGAAATATAAAGTTAGAAAGGATGAGAAAGAAAGAGGCAAGACACACAGAATCGAATTTTCAAAGGTGGGAACTCAGGGGACCACCACCCACTTCTGGGGTTCTGGCAGTGGCCCCAAGTGCCATTTCCACTCAGCTTTTATTGAAGGCTATTTGCTCATTAGCCCAAATGGTAATCTGAGAAAGGGAACAAAGATGCCAGCAGTTTCTCTGAGCGAGCATATCAGCTCCTATTGTTTCTATAATCACCAACTTTAAGGGTCTGAGCAGTCTTGAGAAATTAGGAACCTGAGCCTTGTGTGGGGGCAGCCTCTTGTCTGAGGTCACACACGCAGATTCCTAGGGAGGTGTTAATCTCTGCTACTTTCCTATGGAGTAAAGCAACACTGGCATCAGTCTCCTTTGAAGAATCAGTGGGAGAGAGAAATTTTCCTCTCATCACCACCACAGAGGGTCTTACTCTGTGATAAGGGATATAAGCCCTCCTGCCTATATTTCTGGGCTTGAGCTGTTCCCTTGATCTCTGCCTCAGCCAAATACAGTTCTCCAGAAGGGGTATTTGCTTTGTCTGTTTATTGGGCAGGAAATGGCCTAGTTAATGTATTTTTCCAGGCCTTGCCACAGCATCTTCTGTGGCCATTATCCTAAGAGTGTTTACAGACCCAACAAGGGTATTAGTAAGCTGTATCTCCAATGGGCCAGAGCTCTGGGAATAGCAGGAAACTTGCTCAGATAAGAAATTTAGCAGTGGCTGGTTTCAAGTTAACATAACTGGCTTTTCTTTTTACTGCCTTATTCAACTTACTTTTTTATTTTCCCCTTTTTCTGGGGGTGTCATCCGGGATATTGGGGATTATGCTTACTTTAAGTGATCCCATTTGATGGCATTTGGTCCAGGTCCGTTTCCAGCGTACCATGGTCATAACTGGTCACCTTAGGATACTCCTGCTGTGTCTGATCAAGGAAACAGGAATATTAAAATATTGACATATTTCAAATCTCTTTAAAATGTCCCAGAGTCCATTTTAAAATCTGCAGCAAAATAGCCTTTTAGGTGAATTCCATAGTCAACCCACTTGTCTGTGAAGCATTCAAGAAAACAGGACACTGTTTCTTACTCAATGTTTTTCTTTGCTCTGATTCTAGATTGCCATGTTTGTGGTACCACTTAGAACTGCCCTGCACATGGGTTTTGCTAGGCTATTAACGACAATGATAAGTGTTATTTATAAACACATTATAAAGCAGAAGTAAACATATTCTTTATTACATAAGTTCTCAGAATTTTTACAATACTAATGTGAATTATAGATTTTCAAGAGAAAGCTATAGGGCCACACAAAAGGCCATGGAATCATTTTCAGATTGGTTGTTGTTGTTGTTGTTACAGAGCTCTCTGGGCACTAACATTCTTTTTTTTTTTTTTTTTTTTATCTTCAGGACTCATTTATTAGTAGAGTTGGTTATATTCAAAGGTTGTGGTTTGCACTTCTTCTCTGAAAGAGTTGAAGTCTCCACTTCCTCAGGAGGTAAGGCAGTCACTAAGGCCCCAACATGAAGCAAGTCCCTGGAAGTCTTGGACCCTGCAGTTCACTTTCCTGGAGTAATTACTCCCCAGTTAGCAGTGAGAATGGGGCACTTGAGAGCTAAGATGTAAGGCACAGGTTATGTGACCCAGGTACCTGTGCACTCATAGACCAGTTAGTGGACATCATTAAGTTGCTGTGCAACAACCAGGATGTTCTTGGCTCCTTTGCTCAGCAACAAGCTGGCCAGGCTGATGCCTAGGTTCTCAGTAGCCAGCTGGGCTCCTCGTGGAATGTTCCGGGCAGTGATGCCTACCAGCTGCGGATCATCCTCAGGGCCATCTACATGCTGGGCAGGGAAATGGATGGTAGCCTGCATAGTTTCTTGCATGCTATCTGAGCCATCTAGACTCCAGACTCCTCCAGTCAGGTACAGTTGCCTGTCCTTTATATCTGTATGCACGGCTACTGGCACACTACAGCCCCCTTCCAGGTGCCTCAGGAAGGTCCTTTCAGCAATGCAGCGAAGTAGAGTCTCGGGATCATGCAATACACCCACCGGATCCAAGATGTCCTAGTCTTTGGCTCGGACTTCCACACCCAGGGCCCCCTGGCCCACAGCATTCATGTATTCCTCAGGATGCAGGATCAGCCCTAGATGGTTCTGCCAGCCCATGTGCTGCAGGCCAGCTACTGCCAGGATGATGGCACTGAATTCCTGTAGCTTGTCCAGCTTCTGAAGTCTGGTGTTCAGGTTTCCCCGAATACTTCTGAACTCCAGATGTGGGAACTTTCTCTGCAACTGAGCTGTTCTCCTTAGGGAGCTGGTTCCCACCATGCTCCTCTCTGGCAAGGTTTCTAGGGTCTTCCCAACAAATTTTGGGTGAAAGAAAACAGCATCACAGGGCTTTTCCCGGTTGCAGATGGCTCCAGTGGTGAAGCCAGGAGGAAGCACAGTGGGTAGGTCCTTCAGGGAGAGGACAACAAGGTCTACTTTGTTTCTCTCCAGGGCATGTTCTAGCTCCTTGGTAAATAGGCTCTTCTCTCCAGTCTTAGAGAGTGCAATATCAAGAATCTTGTTCCTTGTGGTGGCCATAGCAATGATTTCAAACTGTAGGCCAGGGTATAAGGCTTTCAGCGTTGCCACCACACTGTTTGTCTGTATGTGAGCCAGCTGGCTTTTGCGGGTACCCACACACATCACTCTCATCTTTGGGCTGTTTTCTTCCACCGTTGCAGCCGCGCTGCTGTTACCAGACATGGCTCTACTTGGGAAGTAGGCTGGGGTGTCACTAAGGTCGCCCAGGGCCCAGGGAAGCAGGGGCTCCGGCCAGGAGATGCCAGGGAACACGTGTAACCACAGCTGATCTTATGATCCTCCCGGCACTAACATTCTTGATAACGTGCTTTGGGAAATGCTGGCTTAGGGATTTACATTAGCTCAGTTGGTGTTTGAGTGAGTCCTCCTCCCACCACAGGGTGAAATGTGTGGGGTCACTCTGTACTCCCTCATGATAACTACTTCACAGTCTTGTGGGATAATTCCATATTGCCTTGTATTTTGAATAAGATGTGAGTTTATAAAACACCTTTGTATATTGGGAATGTACTAAAGACCACAAATGAACAGACTTCAACAACTCAAACAACCTCAAAATTATTTACCATCTTCGAATCATCTCCGTATTGCCACAGCTCCCCTTCCCCCAAGACAGTCCCTTTCCTCCTTTCCATGGGGACACAGCTTTTATCGGGGTGAACTCTCCTTTGGGTCACAAATTATTTCTTCCTCCTAAAAGTCCTTGATGATACCAAGACTTAATATAGATTAGTTCACATTTTTGCAGTCCACCTTGGACTGGTAGAGACAGACAACACATTAAAGAGAATATCTGAGTAGTCTGGGGAATCTATTTCTGGAATGTGATTCAGCTTTTTGCTTCACTATGTACCTTACCTTATATAAACTTATTAGAAAACGTGGGACCCACACAGATTGATTTTAAGTGGAACCAAGAAACTTCATTAAATAACAGTGAATCCTGAAATAAGAAATCATTTCTTTTCCAGTTCTCTTTCAATCCCAGACTATTGATATATCTTCTTCTTTTTAACATAAAGCAAATTATTAGCCTAGTTATATCTTTAACAGTTCTCAAACTGATCTAGCCTTTAGCAGTGTCTAGCTAGAATTTAATAACACTACTTTGCTTTGGGGGGTATTTATTTTATGGTGACTTTTCACTGATGGAAAGTGATGTGGCTTTTCCATGTACCCTACTCAGATTGAATTTCTTTTGAAAATAAACTTTAAGACATTTAAACAATTAGAAATGCTGTTGAATAATCAGAAATGCTGTTGTGACTGCTGCCTATCACCTTCTGAAGCTGAGCCAAAATGCACAATAACCCATTTTACAGGTGTGTAAAATGAGATGTGGAAAGACAAAATGACTTGGTCTCAGTGATGTGACAGTAATTTGACTGAAACACCCAAAGTGGGGACCAAAAACTTCTGAATCTTCATGTATTTTCCTCAATTAAAACTTTTGTCAGCCCTCTGTAGTAAAACATAAGGTCAATACTATCTCTTAAAATTGTTTTTTCCCTCCCTGCAGTATTTTGAAATCATATTCTAAGGATAGATTAGAACTAAGTAAGTTATTAAAATATTAAAAGTAGTTATGCATGTGAGAGCACTGAACTAAATGTAATTGCCTTCTTAAAATGCTATAATATTGGAAGATAAATTTTTTTAAGTTAAAATATTTAACTGAAAAACAGCTGAAACAACTTAGGACCTGTTACAACAACAAATGGCCTAACGTGAACAATGTTTAAAAGAATCTTTAAGTGTTGTAGTTAATTCAATATGGGCAAAAGAATTTATTTCCTTAAAATCCTGAAAAGCAGCTAAAACAAATAAAAACCAGAGTCAACAATTGCAAATATTAATAACAATCAAAGACCATTAGAACTAAAGGGCAAATTTAGAACTGAGTAAAACGATAACATAAATTTTTTTTCTGTTAATATGGGTCAAATTAAGTTGAAAACAAGCTTAGAGTACATTAAAATGCACCTAATAATGGTTTTTAAAAATCTATTACAGGTTATACAGTGTTGTGGCTAAAGCCTGGAAAGGATCAATGACCTTTTAGAGCAGAGATTCTCAACCTGTAGGTCGCAACCCACAGGAACTGTATTAAAGGACTGCAGCATTAGGAAGGTTGAGAACCCCACTGTTTTAGAGACTTTGAGGGAATGTCCCTCTAGTTTCCTAATTTGTACCTTCCAACTCACTTGCTGGAAAAGTGGTTTTCCGTAAGACTGAGAGTCTGGGAGGCTAACATGGTAGGCAGGCTGACTAAACAAACTTAGTCCTTGCTAGAGGATATTTGATTATCAGAACCACCCAGAAAAATGGGTCAGAAAAAAATGAGAAAGTTTAGTCCAAGGAATAGACCAGAATAACTTATTAGGCTAGTTGAATCTTTGCGAGTTCCTCCTATTTTAAATTTTATCTGTTTTACATGGTATTGGGTAACAGAATTTTTTAAATACCAATATATCAGTTGTCTATTATTGCATAATAATTTTTCTCAAAACCTAGAGGCTTAAAACAAAAATAATTATTTATTACCTCACAGAGTTTTTATGGGTCAGGAATTCAGACATGGCTTGGCTGAGTGTTTCTGATTCAGTGTTTCTCCCACTGGGCTGCAGTCGAATGTTGGCAGGCACTGGAGGAAACACTTCTAAAGTGGCTCACTCACTGGTGCTGGCTCTTGGCAGGAGGCCTCAGTTCCTCTCCACGTGGGCCTCTTCACAAGGACGCTTGACATGCTCCTGACATGATGAATGGCTTTCCTCAAAGCATGCAATCAGAGAAGCAAGGTGAAGGTATTAGGTTATTAAAACTGAAATGTCCAACTTCAAGTCAAAAGTTTAATTTATTACATCTCAAATAAGAAGCACAATTAATTGAAGTGTGCAGCTAAACTACCAACACAATTTTGTCATCTCAGTGGTAGCTTATGTAGTTTGCCAGCAGTGAAGAAGCCCAGAGATAGAGTATTGTATAAATGTCTATTAGGCCCATTTGTTCTAGAGTCATATTTAAATTAAGTTCATTGCTTCTTTATTTTCTGCTTGGAGGATCTGTCCAGTTCTGATAGTGGGGTATTGGAAGTCCCTAGATCTTAGAATGCTATTATTTACCATTTTGTTTAGATCATGTAAGATTTGCTAATTAAATTTGGGCACACCTGTGTTGGATGCATAAATATTTAGAATTATTATGTCTTCTTGTTAAATTGTTCCTTTCACCAATATTTAGTGACCATCTTTATTTACTTTTGTTAATTTGAAATTTATACAATCTACCGTAAGAATTGCAACACCAACTTTCTTTTGGTTTCAACTTGCATGGTATATTGGTTTCCATTCTTTCACCTTGAGTCTGGATGTGTCCTTATGGGTTAGATGTGCTTCCTGCAGACAGATATTTGGCTTGTATTTTTTTTATCCATTCAGCCAGCCTGTGTCTCTTCAGTGGGGAATTCAAGTCATTCACATTTAATGAGAGAATTGATAAGTGGGTGGATTTCTGTTTATCCTGCTGTGTAGAACTTTATTCTGTTGCCGGCAAGGATGAAAGAAACACTCTCACACTGTTGGTGGGACTGCAACCTAGTACAGCCTCTATAGAAAGTAAAGTAGTATGGAGATTCCTCAAAGAACTAAAAGTGGGCCGACTTTTGACCCAGCAATCCCACTACTAGGTATTTACCTAAAGAAAAAAAAAGTCATTTTATCATAAAGACACTTACATTAAAATGTTTTATAGCAGTGCAATTCATAATTGCAAAGATGTGAAACAACCCAAATACCTGTCAGTACATGAATGGTTTAATAAAATGTGGTGTAGGTACACCATGGAATACTACTCGGCTATAAAAGAATGGAGATCTAATATATTTTGTAACAACCTGGAAGGAATTGGAATGGAAAAACAAACACCACATGTTCTCAATACTAAGTTGGAACTAGTTGATCAGCACTTATGCACACATATGGAAGCAAAAAAAGGAATTCAAGTAGGCGGGAGAGGGGTAGAGGAGATGAGTAAACTTAAACCTAATGGTACAAGGAACACATCCAGGGTAAAGGACACATTTACAATTTTGACTTAAAATATACCAAAGCAAACTATATAACCTAAATGTGTATAATCCTTTAATATTCTGAAATAAAACAAATAAAGTAGATTTAGGTTAAAAAAAGAAAAGCATTTTTCATAGCTCGTTGAAAATTGAGTATTTTTCCTTACAGGAAGTAGTCCAAAGCCTGGAAGAAGTGGTAGTCAGTTGGAACAAGGTCTGCTGAATATGGTGGTTGACAGAGAGCTTTCAAGTACAGCTACTGTAGTATGAGCAGCATAGATTGTGGGAAATCTGGTTGAGCATTGTCTTATATGAGGATTGGCCTGTCTTTGTTGACCAATCTCAGCTGCTTAATCGAAGGCATCCTCATCATTTCATTTAATTGGTTGTGGTTGACCTCTACTATAACCAGCTGACCAAGTTCCATGAAGCTATAGTGGATAATGCCAGGGCTGGACCACCAAACAGACACCATTAGGGTTTTATAATGAATATTTGGTTTTGGATTGTGTTTCAGCACTTCATCTTTATCCAGCCATTGTGCCAAATGCTTGTAGTTGTCAAAAAGAATCCATTGTTTTCATCACACATTCTACAATATGTTCTAGGAATGGGTTACTTTTGTGTTGTGACAGCAAAAAAAGGCAAGTTTCAAGGCGATGATTCTTCTGTCATTTGTTTAATTCATGTTGAACCCATCTATCCAGCTTCCTCACCTTGTCAATTTGGTTCAAGTGGACCATTATTGCATAGTAATGTTAAACCTTGCTGCTGATTCACACTAATTCGTGTGTAGGTTGAAATGGATCCGTTTCCACTGTAGCTTTCAGCTCATCACCTGCATGGCTCATTTTCAAGATTAAAATCACCAGAATGGGACTTCTCAAATCATCAATATACCGTGTGTTCATTAGCCACATCCTTCCCAAACACTTAGCTGATATTCTGAGCTGTCTGTGCTACACTAGTTCCATAATGAAACTCATATTTAGAAAATAACACAATTTTTTTTTTTTTTGAGACAGAGCCTCAAGCTGTCACCCTGGATAGAGTGCTGTGGCATCACAGCTCACAGCAACCTCCAGTTCCTGGGCTCAAGCGAGTCTCTTGCCTCTGCCTCCCAAGAAGCTGGGACTACAGGCGCCCGCCACAACGCCTGGCCATTTTTTGGTTGCAGCTGTTATT
>CAUYRH010127051.1:0-31126 GCA_963574655.1 Perodicticus potto | reverse complement strand
TGGCCGGGCGTTGTGGCGGGCACCTGTAGTCCCAGCTACTTGGGAGGCGGAGGCAAGAGACTCGCTTGAGCCCAGGAATTGGAGGTTGCTGTGAGCTGTGATGCCATGGCACTCTATCCAGGGTGACAGCTTGAGGCTCTGCCTCAAAAAAAAAAAAAAAAAAAAAGAACCTGTTAAGGAACCAAACATGCTTTTGAAAAAGGACTCAGTTAAAATATTTGATAAAAGCAAATTACTATGGAGAACAAACAGTAAGTTTCCCTGATTTGCATTTTACAAATTAGTGACAGTTTTAAAACATGCCTACCTCACCGTTACAGGGCTTCACTGTTAATGTAATGTAAGAGGGGCACATGAATATACGTAGCAGATTAACAAGGCGACGTGTCTTCACCAAAGTAAAGGGGCTTTAGGATTCTTTTGTAAGCGATTCATTTCATAAAGATTTAGTGGTTGTCTGTTGTTCCAGAACAATCTATTGGAAAAAACAAAAACTCCACTTCCCCATCAAACCAAAGAGTTACGGAGAAACTTTGAGATGCCCCGGTCTAATGCTGGTGCTATGAGAAGACAAATATACCAAGACATAAACTTTGGCCGCAGTGAATGTACAGAATTCATTTTTAGTCTGCTCATGAAGATTAGGAAACTATACAGTCCCAGGTTAAGTACATGGGAAGGTTTGTTTGTGCAGGTGATGTGCTAGCCGACAAGCCCTCGCCATTACTGTGAATCCACAGGGGAGGGCAGGGACACACATTTGGTCACAGTTGGAGGAGGACGATGACCAGGAGAAAAGAACCAGCAGAGAGGAAGGACTTGGGGGGTCTGCCCCAGCACCGGGAACCGTGTGTGGGGAATTTGCCTGGAAGGTTTCTTGCTGGGCAGTCAGCTTCCTGAGCATAGCGGGTGTATTCTGTCCACATTTGTCACTAATCCCTAGCCCTGGGCTTCACACAGTTGGGCCTGCCTGTTAATGACAGTGAGAAGCTGGGCAGAACAGAAAGAAATAAATTAAGCGTCTGGACTACATGGGAAGTGCCCAAACATGAACATGAACCTTTATCCCCCAAGTTCGCTTATCGGTGTTTTGGACTTGGACTTATTTCTTACAAAAAATTTATATAAACAGTGGTCTTGCGACAGCCACTCCACGGAATTTCTTTAATCTTATAATGCAAAGGCTTATATGTTTATAATTACAAAGGGAGCAGTAGAAGCAGTCTCATTACAATCAAACAACGTTTAATGAGGCCGTGATTATCAGAGAATTATTGGGGGCTTGTTCTCAGGGTCGCTCAGGCTGCACACATGGGGAAACACACTCCATTCTTTGAGGAAGAGTTGACGAAGGAGAAAAGGATGAAGCCGAGAAGAGCGTGGGAAAGGCAAAGCCCTACCAGGGCTGTCGGCCTGCGGACAAGGCCAGGGCGAGGCAGATGGGATTGGTCCCCTCCCTGGTAATCCCCAGCTCTTTTGAAGCGAAGGGACCAAAATCCAATTCAAACTGGTTTAGTACAAAAAGGGCAGGCTGGGGACCTCTGTGATTCACGCCTGTAATCCCAGCACTTTGGGAGGCTGAGGCAGGAGGATCACTTGAGCTCAGAAGTTCAAAAGTATCCTGAACACCATAGCAAGACCCTGTCTGTAAAAAAATAAATACATTGAGAAGGGAATTAGTCTCTTATCGCCAAAAGTCCTGGAGAACTTACTCTGAGATATAGGAGATTCGGGGAGTTAAGCATGACGACAGAACTTAGTTTCTCTTTACTTGTGGTCTCTGCTTTCATCTCAGTGGCTTCTCTCTCAATCTCAGCTCTCCACATTGGGGCAAAAATGGCCCCTGGCAGTGCTGGTCTTTATCTTGCCAGCTGCAGCTGATTCCTAACAGTGAAGAGCCGTATTTCACCCTCAGGCAACAGGGTAAATCAATACTACCGATCTGCTTTATTTAAAAAGTGATATTTTCTTCATCACAGGGTTTTTTTTTTTTTTGGCATTGACTTTTATTTTAAAATATATATTGCATTAAAATATTATTTACCTTGATTTCCGAGGTTTTGGCACCCATGCAGTTTTGTGCCCAGGTAAACACATTGCTTTTTCCAGCTAGTCCTGGCTACGTTTGTGACATTACTCTGGCCTTCTGCCTTCTCCAGGTCCTAAACTGTACACTTTCCCCCAAGGCACCTGCGATGGCCATGGTAGCCCCCGACCCCCTGAAGAAAGTCATATGCTGGCTTCTCTATATCTGCACCATTTCCTGTTCCTCTGTCCACTGCCTAAATGTTGGTGTGCCCTCGGTCACACTGTGAAGTCTTATGGGGCTCTTCTAGACAATCTCCCTCTCTGCTCCCACAGGTATGAGAAAAAACCCTTTGCTCCCACGTGTTGGCAGCTAGAGGGGCCCCCAAAAGAGAATTGACTTGTGGGGAGACCCAGAAGACCCAAAGGTGGCTGACAGGCTGTGTGTGGACTGAAGCGTCCCTGGAGGACTGGGATATGGCGACGGCTGTGGGTTGGGCAATGCAGAGCACTAGTTATTGAGATGTTCAATGTCAAAGTCACCTTTCTCTCTACTCCGGATTTTACCCAGGTAACAAACCCTGTTCTTCTTCCTTCAAACTTTGTCTTGCCACCAATGACCCAGACTGGAACCCTCAGCTCCCGTCGCAGCCCCTCCCCGCTTCTATCCACCCTTCTCAATTGGTTGCCAAACTCTAACCTTTGATTAGCATCACTGCTGTGGCCACCGGTCAAGTTCAGAGACCTTAAACAAAAATGTGGAGGCGGTTACACAGCTAATAATTTGGAGGTCCTTTGGTTCCTAGCCCTCTCCTTCCCTGGCACAAGAGGACTCTCAGTTTGTCCGTGCACAGGCAAGCCCGGCCCAGGCCTTGTTGCAGAGTACTGTTTTAGACATATTTCTGGACCTAATGAAGAATAATATGTTTTTCTCTGATTTTACTTAGCAGGTTTTTCCAAACCGGATGTTCGTTGATTTTTAAAAAACGTTCTTATTATTTGGTTACATAGGGCCTGATCTTCTACGTTGCTTTTTATTGCTACCTTGAAGAAAAACAGGGCAGACACGTACATTGAATTTCATGGGAATCTGTTGAGCACATGGAATTGGTATTGCAGATTCATAAACCGGGTTTGGGCAGGTGAGTGGGAGAGGTAAGGTGAAGGTGAGCTTTTAAGCATGGATTGCACAGGGGCAAAGAGAGGAGTGTCAATAACTCAGACCTTGGGGGCGGTGCCTGTGGCTCAAAGGAGTAGGGCGCCGGCCCCATATGCCAGAGGTGGTGGGTTCAAACCCAGCCCCGGCCAAAAAAAAAAACCAACTCAGACCTTAGGTTACAGATGATGAAAAGAGTGGGAAGGGTCTCACCAATTAATAAGGACAAGGATGAAAGATGCAGACACTAAATACAAATAAATCACTGGGTAATCTACATCAGATGACAATAATGCACGTATCATTTCTGCCTCCGGAAACAAAGGCTCAGGCTCCTGAGATGAGTTCAGAAATACTCTCCTGAAAAAGTGGGATTCGTTTTTCTCCTCAGGCACTCGGCCAAGAAGTTACATGCATCTGTTATCATTTACTATGGATTTGTTATTTGATCCTATGCATTCTTAACAAAATAAAAATCAAAATCAAGGCAGTTTCGGTGAAGAAATATATCAGCAGGGGCAGTGGGAAGCTTCACGTGCATTAAGATGAAGGGTCACAAAGAATGCTCATCACATCACGGACACACAGTAATACCTCACACCATGTGCTCCTATCTAACGTGAGTCCCCTAAATATGTACTTTTAAGTTTAAAATTCAGTAGAAATTCAATATATATGCTTTAATCTAATCAACTCAGTAGTGCTTCTGAGATAGAAAAACTTGCCAGCTTTTACATGCCAACGGGGGGAAAAAACCAGCTTTCAGAATTACCAGCCTGAACTTTGATGTTACTCTCAGAAAGTTGCTGCTTAATTCTACATCTCTTATGCAAACTGGGTGGCACACGATTTTATTCAGACTTATTAAGTCAATTACCTGAAAAATAGACACCAAATTACAATGTATACTGTTTTTTTCCCCACTCTATAGAGAATCAAAATGTCACAGGTAGGTGGGATACAACAGAATTTAAAACGTTTTCTGCTTATGAATGATACATAATTTCAAATGACTCATAGCACTTGTTGAGACGAAGTATCCAACCTGGCTGACTCATAATAACACTGACAGTGGAGTTTCAGATAGAGTTTCTACAATAACAAAAGTTGACCTATGGTAGGCATTGCCAAGTTACCTTGACCACAACAAATCACTAATGACCAGCCTATCAATCGTTTAAACAAGCAAACCTATCACAAGATAATGCACTCCGTTACCTAAGCCCACCTGCAAGTTCCATAGGAGCTGGTTTCATAACTTGAGCAGAATGTTCTGGGATACATTTTAAAATCCTTTTAAATGCAGGCTCTATTGTCAAGTTCAGAAGAAAGAGCAGGTCTCTTTATTTTGCTATAATTTTGAAAATGGCTTCATTTCTTCTCTAAGGACAGGCAAGACATTTTGGATAGTTTAAGAATACCGTATTTCTTAAAAACACCGTGTAAGAAATGTGCATGCCTGGATATGGCCAAAACCCCACACGGCTTCATTTGTTTAATCTTCTTTTGCACCTATGGAGTCTGAAGAGATCATACAATGGATTTTTTTCCTTTGGTGTCTTTTCAATGAGAGGTGTTTAGAAGAGAAAAATAGAGGCCTAAATAATTAAGACCGATTCACACTTATCAGCCGGTAACAATGTCCTACTTACTAATTTATGACACCTTTATGACAAGTCAGACCCCTTCCTTTCAGGATCCTATTCTGTCACGGAAGATGGACATTTTGCTTCAGCAGTGAAACTTCAAAGGGTAAAACTTCAGAAACAGACTTGAATGCACTTTACATTCTGTCTTCCCTTATGAAAGAGAAAGACACTAATGGATTTATGCGAGGGAGGTGAGCGGGTTCGCTTTTATTCAAGTCCTATATTTGTATTATTCAGCATCCGCTGTCATTACAAACACCTTTTGTACTCAAAGAGGGCACCCACCATCATTATTATTATTTTGCCCTAAAAGAAAACTTCCATGGAGGAATTACAAAGTTCTGAGGAAGCTGTAAGAATCTCTCAAGAGCTAATTCTTTTAGAGTTTTCTAGTGCTCTGACACAGTCAAGTACTCTTTCAACCGGCATTTCCCCAGTGCCTACTGTGTGCCAACTAGAGATTGGGCAAGGTGAAATGGCACTTGACCCCATGAAGTTACCCTCTAGCAGGAGAGGATTCTTAATAAGCAAACGTGTTATTCATAACAAAGCATGATAGATCTTGAGAGATGTGGGCGTGAGCATGGTGGGGAAACAGAAGGATGGGGAGGGGAGAGGCGCATTTCTGCTGAGACAGATTGTTTGACTACCTCAGGAGGGGACGTCCAAGTTGAGATCCGAAGGATGAGAAGGATTCAGCCTCCCGAGGAGCAGGAAGTATAGCTTGCAGGAAAGAGCAGGCCGGATGCCCTGAGGTATGATTGACTGGAGGGGGTGCGTAGAGGAACAAACAGCACCCACACTTCTTAGCCTGGTTGTCCCTTTTTGCACTGCCCCAAAGGAGGAAGCCAAGTCAGGTTCAGAGTGAGGTGGGGATGTAGGGACCCAAGGGCCACAGGGCTAAGAGCAGAAGGCTGTGGGTTTCAGAGAGTGCATGTGACTGCCTGGCAGCGAGGGCACAGCTGTGTGTGCAGGTGTGCACTAACTCACTGTACCAGGGCTTGCCTGGGAGGCCAGAATCTCTGTACCATTTGTGTGTTCTCATGTCAATTAGTCCACAGTGTGAATAGCATCCCTTTAGATGTGGTGCAGTGCACAGCCTGAACACCTGTACAAGGCTGCCCTGGGGGTAAAGAAGTATTGAGAGGATGCAGGGTCCTGGCTTGTGCTACTGGCAGTGCCATTAGTGAGCTAGGGAGAAGTGGAGAACCAACTTAGCACGTTTGAGGGGAAGGAGGATGATTATTCTCCACTTCTCTCCCTAATTATGTGTCTAAGTTTTTCCAGTTACCTCATGTGAAAAGTCTTGATTTATCCCTTTACCCTTTAAACCCCAAGATGAACATAAAGACCAGACCCATTGTGGATATGGGAGGGGTGAAGACCCCAGAATCTGAGGTTAGACAGCTTTAATTTCTACTGAGTCATCTTCCAGCAGTCAGGTGCCAAGCCACAGCTTTGGTTTCTGCAAAGTGGAAGTTCACACGGAGAGGAAGACACCTGGGTGGAGAGCCAGGCCTCGGTGACTCCAAGGTGCTACTCTCACTTGCTTTTCCCCCATCCGTATCTCTGTGTCTGGATTTGCAGACTCACACACTCAACTGAGAGGGCATGTCTTTAAAACAGACATTTGAATGTTACTTTCTTTTCCTCATGCAAAAGACATCAAGGGCTTTCCAGGGAAATACATTTTAAATACTGCGTATCACATTTTAAAATATAGAATATGAAATACCTCCTTTTGGTCCATGTAACATATGGTAACAATTTGAAAATTATTCCAAAAACATTTCTATCTTTTGCCATAGGAAATTAGAGTTGAGAAATGGCTTTGTTTGTACCATGCTCAAATATAAAATGATCAGTGAAAGTGAGATTGTATGATCCAAGGCTCCAGGTAGTGATAGCTACCCTCAGGTTTCTCAGGCTCTATTTTTCTGAGTCTTTCGTATATGTCTATTATTATTATTATTATTAATTTTTAACCAGTAAAGTGGGACAAAAGAGCACTTAGATGTTTGGGGATTCTGAGAACTTTGGAAATAACGTCCAGGTTACCAGTAAAAAGGAGCTAATGGCAGAAGGGTCTACTCAACCTTAGACCCATCTTGCCAAATATCTTCTACATTTAAATCCACTAAATATGGAATGCTTACATTGAACCAAGTAACATAAATGCATCAATGTACAAAGTTATGATTTAATAAAAAACAATTCAATAAATAAAAAAATAAAAATAAAGAAAAAAAATAATAAATCCACTAAATGTGGGCAGTGCCTGTAGCTCAGTGGTTAGGGCCCTGGTCATATACACCTTGGGGCGGGCAGGTTTGAACCCAGCCCGGGCCAACTAAACAACAATGACAACTGCAACAAAAAACTAGTTGGGCATTGTGGTGGGCGCCTGTAGTCCCAGCTACTTGGGAGGCTGAAGAGAATCATTTAAGCCCAAGAGTTTGAGGTTGCTGTGAGCTGTGACACCACAACTGAGGGTGACATAGTGAGACTCTGTCTCAAAAAGGAAACAAAACAAAAGAAACAAACCAAAAAACAAACAAACAAAAAAATCAACTAAATGTTTTTAAATAAAAATACTGACATTTTTGTAACTTCACTTTATCTTCCAGTGCAAAGAAGGTTTCATTCTTTTACATGATCACACTGGCACCTTGGCACTTTTGCTTTCAACTGGCCAAGGCCAAGGGCACAGCCTCAGTTATTATCCCATTTCTAGGAGAATGAGAGGGGCGAGTCAGCTTCAGAGTTCCTTGATTTGCTATTCCATCATTTCAAGGAACTATTTCTTTTTCACACTCACCATGAGCTCTCAGCATATCACTGTCTTAGACAAGAAAATGTGGTGATATTTTCTGGCACACCTGGAGTGAGGTGGCCTGTCTCAAGCCTCGTCTTGTCCACAGAGCCTTTTGGGATCAGTTGAAAGATCCTCAGCTTTTGATCTTTTTTTATATTAAGTCATATATACAGATCATGAATACATTTATTATGCATTTGTGGGGTACAATGTGTTGATTTTTTATACCATTTGGAGTGCTTACATCAAACTAATTAATATAACTTTCACCTCATTTACTTAATTATGGTGTTAAGACATTTATGTTCTATACTTGATAGATTTGACTTGTACCCTTGCAACATCAGCTTTTGGTCTCGTGTATGGGACTCTGTGTAATCTGCCTTGCAGTGTGATTGTATGGTTGTGTGTCTTCACCAGATTTTTGAGAATGTGGAAGAAAAAATTTACATCTTTAGCCTTTCTTTATTCCTCAGAATAATGCCTTAAACAACAGTTCCTCAACACATATGCAATTGAATTTGAATTTCAAATTTATTCTCTATTAATAGATATAATCAGTGACAAGCCCAAGATTTGTGTTGCAAGTTGTAAGCCAAGATATACACTGTATCAATCAAGGGCTTTATTACCAACAACAGAAATTGATTCTGATTAACTTAAGAGGATAGGAATTTATTGGAAGGATATCAACAGTTCACAGAACCAGTGAAAAGGCTCCCAAATTGTCTCAGAAAGCAAGAAAGTTCTACAGAAGCAGGAAGCCAGCAGCATCAGCTGTGTTGGGTTGGGGTCCCCCACTGGTGCCCACCCGTCTGTGCACCTGCCGTTACCACCCCAGGTTCCTAACTCTTCTGTCATCACACTGAGTAACATTTGGGTGCATCTGTTTCTTATGGTCACTCCCTAAAATTTCGAAACTGTGAATAAGAATGTGCAACTGACCAAGCCTAGGTCTCTGCACATATCCTGGATGCCAGGAAATGGGGAGATGATATATTTGTACTCTGTCCAAGGCAGGGACTGTATAATAGAGAATTTTCCTGCCAGAGGTGACGGGTTCAAACCCAGCCCCGGCCAAAAACTGCCAAAAAAAAAAAAAAAAAGAGAGAGAGAATTTTCCCAAGCAATGGGGGTATTTTCCGAATAAAGGGGGTGAGAAAGAGACGAAGGGGAAGGGGAAAGGGAAATGGAAGGGGAGGGGGAAGAGGAAGAGGAAGCAGAGAAAGAATGACAATAATGATGTCTGCTAGGGCAGGGAAGAGATTGTGATTTTGTTTACTAAGATTTTTAAAGGCAGGTTAAAATGTTCTTTTTCTTCAAAAACAAATGAACGATGGCAGTACCTGTGGCTCAAAGGAATGGGGCGCTGGCCCCATATACCGGAGGTGGCAGGTTCAAACCCGGCCCCAGTCAAAAAATAAAAACTGCAAAAACAAATGAATGATTCCGAATAAATTTACTTAAACTCTAAATGGTTTGTATAAGGAGAAACAGGTTAAGTAACTATATAATGTGAGTGACAAACTCCTCATTAATAATGAAGAATGCTGGGACATTTAATACAATCAAAAGTAAGGGATAAAATTTTTTCTTTGACACAACACTAAAAAAGAAGAGATTATTTTAAGCTAGAACTCAAAAACTTGGTTATTAACTAGAGCATTATCGGTTAGGTCCCAGTAGATGAAAATGAAGGACTTTATAATTCTCGTTCTGTTATTTAGCCCCTTACGGCATCTCTCTCTGGTTCAGTTTCTGAGATGAAGACTGGTTAGGACATGATGAGGGGGAATGCTCCCCAAGCATGCTCATATCTTCAGAGTACAAATTAAACATATTTTTGTTTTCCCACACTAATTCCAAAGTGCTCTTTTCAGGGCAAAAATTATTTGTTCATTATAACCATAATGATTGTCTGTACTATAGGCCTAGGCTGGATATTACCCTCCTGAAAACACTTCACTTACCTCTAGTTTTCATAAAATTAGTTACTTGACTGCTCCTAAGTAGCCTGGCTGACTCTATACCTTAAGATATTCCTTTAGCTACAATAACCCTTTCTTTTAAAAATAGAGCCTTACATTAGTTATGCTATACCAACTTGTTAAGTCGTACCTACTGGGTAATTTAGGCATGCTAGAAATAACAAAAAAATACTTGAAAATTTAAAATTGTTATTCATCTAGCCCAGGGAATATTTTTTTTTTCAATTACTAATTACGTACAGGACGTTCAAGGTTCAGAAAGTGGCACTTTTTGGGAAGTAGTGACACAAGTCATTAGCTCCACACACAGTCTTCCTTTAGGCTCCATGGAGAGAAATCTAGGTCAACACCAAAGAGAATTGGTGGCTCTTTACTGCCTTAATGATGATGGCTGTGTCAGCCATCACCTCCTTCAGAAAAGGCCAAAAAAGTTGAACACTGTGATAGCCACACCACAAAGGGAAGAGCAGACCTTGTCTCTAAAGAACAGTAATGATGATTTTCAAAGGTGACATCTGGTTGTACAAGTGAACTACTTATTTAGAGTTTAGACAAACCAACAAGGCATTGCTCAAACTCCAATTATTGAACCTGAACAACCCTTATGGTTATCTTTGACTATTTATAAATTAAGCTGTCTGGATTAAAGGGCTCTTTGTATAAATTTAAGAAAGTATTACATCTCTAATAATTTAATTTTTTTTTGAGTCAGGGCCTCACTTTGTCACTCTGGCAGGTAGAGTGTCATGGCACCACAGCTCACAGCAACCTCAAACTCCTAGGCTCAAGAGATCCTCTTGCCTCAGCCTCCCAAGGAGCTGGGGCTACAGGTGCCTGGCACCACACTTGGATAGCTTTTCTATTTTTAGTACAGACGGGGTCTCGCCCTTGTTCAGGCTTTTCTCAAACTTTTGAGCTCAAGCCATCCACCTGCCTCAGCCTCCCAGAGTGCTAGGATTACAGGTGTGAGCCACCGTGCCTGGCTCTCTCTGATAATTTTAAAGTGCAGTATGGGTTCTGTGATAAAATTATATGGGGAAATCCTCACGTGTGAATAAATGACAAAAATTTGGACGGGCTTAGTATTAGCAGGTTTTAATGCAGGTAGTGAATTTTTTTTGAGCTTGTTATATATTTTTGAAGGAATGAATAACTTATAAGAAAGAGATCAAATATGACAGGAAGTGTAAATTAGAATACGATTTCTTGGAGACAATTTGTCAATACATGCCCAAAGCCTTAGCTTCATTTTTTTGCTCCAATAAATCTACTTTTAGGGATTATACATAAAATACATACCAAGGCATTTGGTGTGGAGACTGTGCTGAGAGGAAGTATACCATAGCGTTGGTATACTAAATCAACAAAAAATTGTTGATTTAAATGTCCGCATGAGAGCACTAGGTAACTACAGCATACATTGTCACAGGATGCAGGCATTACAAAGGAGGCTGGAAGGGGTCAGATCAAAACCAGGAGGACATACATTTCATATGCACTAGGCCTGATCAAAAGTGAGAAAATCAGTGTGGTTTGGACTGGAGAGTTCTCATCCGTTGCTGGTAAGAATGTAAAATAGTTCAGCAATTGTGGAAAACAGTTTGGCAGCTCTTCAAAAATTAAACATAGAATTATCCTACAACCCAACAATTCCACTCCTACGTATACACCCAAAGAATTGAAAACAGAGACTCAGACAAATAGAGGTACGTGGATGTTTATAGCAGCGCTATTCACAATAGCCAAAAGGTGGGAACGACCCAAGTGTCCATCAACAGAGGAGCAGATAAACAAACTGTGGTAGCTACGTGTAATATCCAGCAGAAAGGAACGAATTCTGATACGTACCACAGTGCAAGTAGGAGCCTTGAAAAATAATGCTAAGCGAAAGATGCCTGCCAGAAAAGGTAACATTTGGTGCGATTCCATTTCGATGAAATGAACACAGAAAGTAAACTAGTGGCTGCCAGGGGAGAAGGGATGAGCAGGGAGGGTACCTCATGGGCACGAGGTTCCTCTCGGGTGATGACAATGTTTCTGGGCTAGACAGAAGTGGTGGTTGGATGATATTGTGAAGGTACTAAATGGCGCTGAGTTATTCCCTCTAAAAGGGTTGATGGTTAATGTTATGGATTTTTTTATCACTATAAAATAATGATGATGGAAAAGAATATTCCAATGATAAGGAAAAATGTTCACCACCAATATTTAGTGGGGAAAAAAGTGTAAAAGTAGTCAAAGGAAGAGTGGATATAGGGGTTTAGCATCGTACTTGCTAAAAATGATTTTATAAATAATCAGTAATGATAGATATTATATATAAAAGAATACACCTATATATAAATATACACATGCATATATAAATAAGTATATAAATATATGAAATATATGTTAAAAAGATCAGATGGTTTTACATAAAAACATCATGATGATTCCTGGGTAGGGTGATTGTGTGGTAGGATTATGGTTGATTTAATCCCATATCTCATAATGAGTATGTAGTACTTTGTATTAAGAAAAAGATTAATATAAAAAAGGTAATATAAAAAAGTAGGAATGAAAAATCAGGATTATGTCCCTTGACTCACAACGTGCCCCCGCAGACATCAGTAATAACACGATAGCTTTTCCGTGAGTTTATCTGTATTATCAGGTGAATGATGTCCTGGGAAACATAATCACACAGTGAAAAGCCGGATATATCCTGCTGAACAAAAAAGTCACCCTCTCTGTAGTGGCTTCATTATGCTTCCCTTCAAAGACTTCAACCTCTGAGTTGAGATAATATTGAGGCAATTACAGTAACATCATTAAGTGACATGACATTTGAATGCTCTCAAAAGAAATACACTTACAAAAAATGTCCTATCAAGAAAATAAACCCACATACTGCATTTAAATTCTCTTTTAATAAACATAATTTGCTTAACATCATCAATAAGAGCTCATTCGTTTTTTTTATCATAGAGTACATCCAAATGTGACCAATTTAACCGGAATAAGATACAATTTGTTTACTACTTTCTACTGTTATTTCAGATTGCTATTAAAAGAAAGCTACCCAAATGAAAATATCTCTGCTTTAAGAAAACTTGATAAAAGTGAAAATTCATAAAACAGGGAAGTCATGGGATGACCAACTGCATTATTAAAGAAAGACTGAATTATTCTTTAAAAGAATGAACTCTTTTTTTTTTTTTTTTTGGCCAGGGCTGGGTTTGAACCCACCATCTCTGGCATATGGGGCCAGCACCCTACTTCTTTGAACCACACTCTTTTAACGCATTTCAAAAATTTGTTTTTCTACTTGCATAGAATGTATTTCCAAAAATTTCACTTTTGCTAATTATATAGAGTTACTTCAATTCTTTCAGGTTTTTATCGGTATCTACAATTATGTGCCTAGATCAGTATTTTTCATCCTTTTTGATTTCCCAGCACACTCAAACATATATTTAAACTTCTATGGCACAATTGAATTATGTTGATCAAAAAAGAAAAAATAAGTAAAAAAAAGAGAATATGCTTACTGTGCTTTTAACTTCTTTCAAAAATCATTTAATTAATGATCTTTAAAAAATTTAAAGGCACACCTACCATCCTCTCATGGTACACCTATGTGCCGCGGCCACCAGTTGAAAATCACTGGTCTGGACGGTATGAATTGTTATCATGAAGGTTATTCTCCAATCCCAACTACTTTTCTTTCTTATTAGCAGAGGCTGATGTTCACTCATCCAATAAGTATTCGAGGAATGTCCACCACGTTCTAGCCTCTGTGTTCAGAGTCAGGGCCCCGGGGGCATCACTGTCCAACCCTCTGTTCTGGGCACAGCCATGGCACACACGGCTATGTACGTACGGAATCTTGGTCTTAGGGGAAGGAGCCTGGGTTGGCCAGTTAGACTTGGGCACTGCAGAGTGGCTGGAGGATACAAGTTAACACCTGCTGAGTATCCACCAAATTCTGGGCACTTATGCTTCATATCCCATCAATCTAGGAACTGGAGTGACCCTACACTTCACCCATGAGAAAACCGAGGCCCACGGGATTTAAAAAATCTGCTGAGGCCTGACATTGTGAAATTTGGAGGCGGCATCTTTCCGCTCAGGGCAAGGAGAAAGAGGTAAGTGATGGGGACCGCGCTAGGTCCTTGAGGACTTCCTACACCCTCAAGGGGGAGAGGGGATGAGCAGTGGAGTGAAGGAGGGGTCCAGCAGGGACTTCTTGAATGTCCAACAAACCAATGAAGATGCTTCTGGAAGGGCTGGCTCATGGGCGATCAAATGCTATGGAGAGGATTGGGGTGGGCGGGAAGGAGGATCCAGAAGCGCCTGGTATTTAGGAACTGGGGCCCTTCCAGGGAGCTCTGCACCTGAGGAGAGCAGGGCAGAGCACCAGCCTGAGCAGGCAACTGAGGCACAGAGGCCGTGTACCCACGTCCTTCTCCCTGAGGCGCAGTGTGGAGCCTATGAATGAGCTCGGAAGGCTGTCCTGAGTGGGGAGGAGAATGCTGGGAAGAGTTATTGCAGGTCAGGACAAGGTTAGTAGTGCACAAGACCGCATATGTGAGAGCAGGAGGCATGGAGGTGAGACATAGGTCCAAGTGGGCAAGGTGACGCTGGCCCCAGCGGAGGGAAGGGGAGAGAGGCTTGCTCTCTACATGGAATAGATGACGAAGACATCAGACCAAGAACTGACGTAGTGAGGCCTGCAGCAGGATGAGGAGTGGGTAAGGCCCAGGATGGACGTGGCTTACAACGGAGGGTACAGACACCTGCTAGTCAGCTCACCCTTTCACAGGAAGACCTTCTGTTCCAGGTTAGTGATACTGGCTTTCCCATTCATGGTAGTTTCATGAAATTCTTTTTTTTTAAATGTATTTAGGTAAAATAAATCAGTCCATTAAGGAAAAAAGAAAGCAAATAATGCTTTGGATGGTACAGGACATGCCAAAAATTGTGAAGTTGGGATGCAATAAGGGAAGATTTGACAACGTCCACTAGGGAATAAATTTCTTAGTTAAAAATCATTTAAAATGTAATTAAAAAAAATGTACAGTTAATTGCTTCACCTGAAATGCTGGAAACTGTTTAGGTGGGGCCACATCTCAGCACAAACCAACACCCACCCTGAGATGAGAGGGGGCAGGGGCTCCAGGCTGGCTGGGCAGAGACCGTGGCCTGAGAGGTCATCCAGCTAGCTGACTCACGTGGGTGGGCAGCTGGACACTCAAACTGGGTCCCACAGTCTTACTTTTTTAAATGAAAGTTACCCAATGTCAGTCCTCCATTAAAAGCTTTTTAATGTTCCTTTTCCAGGCAATATTTCATCTCATCTCATTCTGCATTTGAGTGGAAAGTCTCTGCTCTGACGTCTAAGAAGCAGAGTTCTCCAACGGTGTGTCTGACTGATGGAAGACCTTCCCAAGCCTCTGTGGAGCATCTGTGGCTTTTGCTGGCTGTGAAATTGATTCTGGATACTGTGACATAAACAAAACCCAAAAGCAAATGCCAACTTCTTATTAGATTTCAGCTTTTCATTTGGATTTCCCTTGGAATCTGAGTAGACTAAGATTCACTCTAGAAACCCAAACAGTAGAGGTGAACAGATGGTAGGTTCCAGAACCCTTTCTGCTTCCTAGGAGATGTATTAGGTGCATGACCAACTTCATAAGTTGTAGACACAGCAGAAAATAAAATTTTAACATAAAGGGAAATTATAGATATGCTTCATAGTATTAATTTTTACTTGTGGATGAGGAAAGCTACCATTTCCCCTCTATTCACTTTGTTTTAAAATTTCCTCCAATGAAATATATTTAGTTGTTGAAAAAAGATAACCCTGGGAACAAAATGCTGTGTCCCTACATCTTCCGGATTCCCAGCGGCTGCTGCTCGACCACCCTCAGCGGTCAGGCCAATGAGCAGTTCGGATGAAACTTTTCTGGGGCAGAATGAACACATAATTACATTATAAATGTATCTAGTTGGTACACAAGGTTACTTCTCTGCTCCATCTGTAAGATTCCCAAAGAAATTGGGTCACGCAGGATGACATAAGTTCAAAATGAAGACATTGCAATTTATCATAAGGAAAAAGTGGGGTTTCAAACAAAATCTTCTGTACAGATGAAGATTTATCTAAAAATCCATTAACCTAAAAATTAAAAAATGAAAAGCTCAAAGACACCAATCTTGATTTTTGGGAGTCTTATCCCCTCGACCACTTTTAAAATGTCCCATAAACTGCTTTCGAAGGGTGAAGGTCACACCCTTGATCACCGGGGCCTTGAAATGGATATGAAACAAGCATCCAATGGCATAAAAATACTAAATTTGATTTTACAGCACTTCCTTCAAAACTCTAATTAAGTTAAATGCAAATAATGTAAGCGTGTATCTGCCAGGAAGCTTATAAGCCTTCTAATAAAATTCACACAGTTTTTAGGAGGTTTTACATCAAGACAGATATTAGGAAGAAAATATACAAAATATATACTGTCTAAAACTTTGAAATAACAACCAGACTATATGCTTGGAAGAGTATGAATTTCTGGGAGTAGAGAATGCTGCCTTTATTCATTTTAATATCTCCCGGAGGCTGTCCAGGTAATACTTTTAAAAAGTGGGCTGGCAATTTTTTGCTATTAATTCATAAAGGTGATTTAAATATCCTGTGACAAGGTATATATTTAATAATTAATATGACTTATTCAGATGCAATTACAATTTTAAGACTTAATAAATGTCTTTTTGTTTATTTATATTTTTATTTTTCCAAAGTCTCAAAAAATAGACAATGAAGATTTTTAAATAAAAATAGAAGATAATTTCAAAAAACAGATCATGCCAAATCTTATAGAAAGAAAATAAATACCTTATACCTTTTCTTATAGAAAAAGAAGAAATACCTCAAATTAATTCTACTTCATCTGGATATACCTGATATTAAAACTGGAAAAAATATATTATTATAAAGGGAAATTACAAACATATTTCACTTGTAAATGAGGATGCAATATCCTAAATGACATATTAACAAGTAGAATTAAAAATTATTGTTCAAATAATGTACTTTGGTCAAAATTAAATCCAACTTATGTGAGAATTAGTTGCTATTTTCTTTTCTTTTCCTTTTCCCCACCCCCTCCCTCCTTCTCTCTCTGTCTGCTCGCCCCTTCCCCCATCCCCACTGTGTCATTAATTGTTGTTAATTGTCCTCATATCAAAGTTGAATACGTGTCTTTATAAATAGTGTTTAATAAGTAGTCAAGAAAATACCAGATAAATACCAGTATAATGAAAATGGAATTGTGAACTCCATATTACTACTAGACAATCTTAGTATGTATATTCCAGAAGCGTTTTTCAAAATGGAAGGAAATACTGTTCACTATTGCAGGGGTTAGATAGCAAACTATAGCCCTTAAGCCAAATCTGGTTTGCTAGGTGGTTTTTATAAATAAAGTTTTTTTGCAACACAGCCATGTCCACTCATGTACATACTGGTTAAGCCTGACTTTGCCCCACAACCGTAGAATCTAGCAGCTTTGGCAGAGACCTCTGGCCTAAAAATCTAAAATATTTCCTCTCTGCCCCTTTGCAGAAAATTTGCCAGTCCCCGGCTTGTAGAATCATTCACAATAGTGATGATTGATTTATATGCTCTTTAATATTCACTGATATATTGAATTGGCAGATTAATTAATTTTTCTTCTCTGCACTCGAAATAAATTATGTGTTTATTTTAGAACTCGTGGAGGATCAATGCTCAAAACAAATAGGCAAAATCACTCATCAGAACTAAATACTCCGCAAGTTATTATCATAAGAATAAATGAGGCAGAGAATAAATAGCACAAAAAATGGATAATGTAAATAATATGATACTTATTCAAAGCTGAAGACTACCCTCAGGCTGCTAAGACAATTCAGTTACTGATAAAAAATGATCAACCTCACTTGGAATGCAAGGGCCTCTTTTCTGTGAAATAAACATTTCTCATCGAAGGCATCATGACCATGCTAACATTTGGAAGATCCTGTACTGAGTGGGAGATGGGCCTGTATTCCCCCGATTTTTTTTTTTTAATAAGGAGACAATAACTTGTGGTAGAGAGCTGAATTTTTAATTCACAGGTAAATTCTACCCGTTTCTGACCTTAGGATGCAACTGTAAATAAATAGATAATACATGTTCTCTGAAATACAATATATAGGACTTAATTAAGATGAATATAATTTTAGTGATCTGTGGGAGGTAGATAGGTTGACTTCTCAATGGGGTATCTGGTCTCAATCCTGGGGTGTCCAGCGGAAAGTTTGCAGATGAACCATCCCTGGGGGTTCTTCAAATCCACAGAAGATGAAAAGAACTGGAAAGTGCCAGGACAGGCTGGACTAAGCTGGACTAGGCTGGACTAGGCTGGACTAAACTGGACTAGGCTGGACTAGGCTGGACTAGGCCGAGTAGGAGAGTCAACAGATGGAAGGGATTAAACTCTTTGAATATGTAGTTAAATTAGGAAACCTGGTTTACTTCCCCTACATGAATAGAACTAGCTTTTCCCTCCCCGTTTATTTAAATACACCCTGGGCTGTTTATCCACCCTACTGCTTACCCTGTCTTAGCCCTGACTTGGGATTCTTTTTTTTTTTTTTAATTAAGTCATAGCTGTGTACATTAATGCAATCATGGGGTACAACGTGCAAACTGGGGATTCTTTCTACCCTAGATTTTGCACACGTACGTTTGTTGCGAGGCCGGAGAGGGGCTGCGTTTCCTTGGTGTATTCAGCCTGAGTTACTGTACGCCTTCTCCAGGCATTCTCAGACATTGTGCTTTAAACGGGCGTGAATCACTTATTTTCAGCGAAGTTTTCCCATCCGGCATTCGACCCGGGTCGGGGTTCGCACGCAAAACCCTCCCCCGACAGTGATCAAAACATAATTTAAACATGGAGATAAAGTGAATTGCCTGGAGCGTCTCAGGTGGGTAGTAGAAAGCTCTGGAATCGGCCACCGTCCCGGGCCAGGAGGACCACCAGGGGGCGCCTTGTTTCTAAGAGTCCCCAGGGGTGGTTCTCCTGGGTTAAGATTCCAGGGCCAGGGAGGATCCGCAAAGACTTGGTAAAGCGATCTGTAAACTGATGCATCAACTCTGAGCTTCGCAGTTCCTTCCAACGCCTGGGCTTCAAACGATACAATGGATCCTTGAACCACAGTGAGATGGGAACTTACCTTTCAACTTATGTGATCTTCAACCTACAATCTTGTAAACCACATAGTCAAATGCAGCCCCGGGTCATTTTCACACAAATTGGGCTTTAAGACTCATTCGGTGAAGAACTGTTTGCAGAAAACCCAAGGATGTATTTTGAAGTTCTGGGGACCTTTGTAGCTTTGCCTTATACTTACAGCATGTGAGTACAATACACTTGAGCCAATAACTTGAGTGTTCCTGGTTGTTACTTTTGCAGGATTGTTGCAAAGATGAGTTGAGATAATGCCTGTTAATGTCTGGCACATAGTAGGTACTTTATAACATTTATGGAGTGACTGTTATCCTTTAATTGTATTTTACAAAGAGAAAGAAAAAAAAAAAGAAAGAGAAAATCTAGTTCTTTACATTCCCTCTTGTTAAATTTCTTCTTAATTTCAGAAGCCCTTTCAATCTTGACTTGTGAGCAATTCCTTCCAGCTCTGGGCTACCTCCCACTTGAGGGATCATTCTTCTGGGTTTTCACCCCAGCTGAATGGGGTCAAGTGGAGCCTAGAGGTGCAGAACCAGCCACTCTCCCTTCAGTTTAGGACAATCTGCCGATGGACACTTCCCAGGGAAACCTGTCTCACATGACTGTAATTTCCTTAGCTGACCAGAACCATGGGTAAGCCAAGGCGTGGGCATAGATGCCAACAGCCCTCACTCAGGACAGGTGCCAGGCCTGGCCCCGGCCCTGATGTCCACTCTTTCCAGGTCCTGTTGAATACCACAGTCTTTTGGTGGCCGCTGGTGACTTCTCACTTGTTAGGCCTTTGGTGGCTTGATTCTGGGATGCCACCTGTGCCATGGTCACTGCCTCAGAGTGGCGAGCAGGGATCTGTGCTGTCACACCCTGCCTCTTTCCCTTCTTACCACTTCTCTTAGTGTACCATTTCCACAACTGGGGGTCAGTTTTCTTCCTGGCAGTAAGTGCGTTTCTCTCACTGCATCTTGGAGAATCTGGCTTTGTAGTGCTCACAGAACTTCATCAACTGTCTGACAGTAGATAGAGGTTTTATTTTTAAAGTTCTTTACTTCCTTCCTCCAAGTTACCAGCAACACATTCCCAGACACCATCTCAGAGGGCATTTGAAGGGTGCTGCCTGGGTCCCCCCAACCTGGATGCCTGGTCAGTGCAGAGAAATGCAGGACGCTGAAAGCTTAGAGAGTCGTGTGAGTGCCATAGGCAGGATAAGAACTCGGGGCATCTGGTCCCCGGGATCTATGGGTCATCAGGCTTTCTCTCACTATCTCTCCCAGAGGCATCACAGGTCCTCAGGCAAACCGGGGGTGCTCCTGGTACTGAGCCTCCAAAGGAGGCCCCAAAGCATCAGCGCACGTCTCTTAAGGCATCGTTGTCCCCATGCTACCAGGAGAAAGGCTGGGAGCAGCACGATGCAACTTAGACAGGCTTCTATTACCAACATTAATTTTTCCCTTAAATATAGTTTTGGTATTGATGTGAAATTCATATAAGATAAAGTTAATCATTTTGCGGTGAACAGGAGACAGTTTGTATGCTGACAATGTTGTGCAGCCACTGTTTCAATGTCCCACATTGTTATTACTCCAGAGGAGACTCTACCCATTCAATAATCCCGGTGCCTCCTTCAAGGCCGGGAACCCCCAAGCTGCATCTGGTCTGTCTAGATTCACCTATTCTGACAGGTCCCCGTAAATGGGTCACATGTAATCACCTGATATTTTGTGTCATTTTTTTTCACTTAGAATAAAGTCTTCAGGGTTCATTCATGTTACAGCATGGGTGTTTTACTTCTTTTTAAGGCTGAATAATTTTCCGTTGTTTGCACATACTCCAATTTGTTTATCCACTTATTAAACAATGGACATTTGGGGTGTTCCACTTTTTGGCTCTTGTGAATGGTATTGATATGGATAAGCAGGTACAAGTATTTGTCTGAATTCCTGTTTCCACTTATTTTGGCTATATACCTAAGAATGGAATTGCTGTGTCTTATGAACAAATCTATGTTTAATTGATTGAGGAACCACCAATTTTTGCCTATTTTTAAAATTGCCTTTTTGTTGTTGAGTTGTAAGAATTCTTTATATATTCTGGATACTAGATCCTTATCAGATATACGATTTGGAAATAGTTTCCCCTTTCCTGTGGATTGTCCTTTTGCTTTCTTAATAATGTCCTAATTACACTTCTCCTTTTTTAAAAGTCAGGTTTATTGAAGTATAATTTACATATAATAAAATTTACCCTTTCAAAGTATTCAGTGCTATGACTTTTGGCAAATGTATGCAGTTGTGCTGCCATCACCACAATCAAGATGTAACATTTTCACCACCACAGAAAGTTTCTCCTGTGTCCTTCTGAAGTTAATTCTCTCCCAGTACTAATAACTTGCTAAGTTTTGTTATTGTGGCATAAACATCAGTTTTCTAAAACATTAATTACTGTGGCACACCTAACAAACAAGACCAGGTAAATGGAGCACCATTGTATAATATTATTTGTACCAATGCTGTTCCACTTTTTTTTTTTTTTTTAAAGAGACAGAGTCTCATTTTGTTGCACTCGGTAGAGCGCTGTGGCGTCACAGCTCACAGCAGCCTCAGGCTCTTGGGCTTAGGTGATTCTCTTGCCTCAGTCTCCTGAGTAGCTGGGACTACAGGCACCTGCCACAACACCCAGCTATTTTTTTGTTGCAGTTTGGTCAGGGCCGGGTTCCAACCCTCTACCCTCAGTATAAATGGGCCTGGCATCCTACACATTGAGCCGCAGGCACCGCCCATGTTCCACTTTTTATATTCAAATTTCCTCTCTCCTGGAACCCACTGATTTCAGTTGCAGAGACTTGGAGAGCCAGTAGGAAGCATCACAGCCCAGCTCCTGCCTTTGGACGCTTCTACAAGAAGATTCACTCCAGTAGGAACACAGAGGTAAATTCCCCTGTGAACAACAGTCATCTAAACTGTTCCACATGCAATCTAAAATGAGACAAGATACACATGGAAAAGAGGGACCCAGCTTAAAAAAAAAAGTACCTTGAATGTATGCAAGGCCAGAGAGACGGTGATTTCAAAAGTGTCTAGACTAGAAAATGTCGATACCAATAAAGAAATTGGGGAATGGGTAACAAAAAGGTAGGAAGTTTCAGAAAAGAGACCAGAGCACTGGAGGTGTCTGCGGCATCGTGAGAAGCTGCCCCCCAGACAAAAAAAAGACAAGAGATATGTGGAAATTTCTTTAGCAGTGTTCTTTTCTAAATCCAAAGCAGGACTAGTGATTTTCTGGTTTCTGAAGAGTCAAAGGAAATTATGTTTAAAAAGACACTGAAATTTGCACACGAGTGTGTGCTCTGGACATCTCCCGTCAATTCTAAAGTTCTGTGGAGTTATTCCACTTCTTGCTGAAACCGTCCTAGGGACATCGTTGGGCCATTTCTATCCTGCTGAGAGGACTTTAGGCATTATTTGACCCCTTTATTTGAGCTGGGTTGAAGGATAGATGACAGGTAGAATCCCGGCCAAATCCTACAGTGAGAAGTTAGTGACTTGTGTTGGCAAAACAGCAAATAGAAATGACAGCTCGAGGCTCCAGCCAAGGGCTTCTAAGTCTTCCCAAGTGCATGGACAAAGACAATTGGTGGAATGCGACGGTTCCACAGGCAGGTGGGCCTTGCCACTTACCACATCGTATCAAAATGATCTGTTTGCGTGTTTGTTGTCCCCACTAGACTGGCATCTCCTCAGGGGCCAAACCAGTTTTATTTGGCCTTGTTTCCATAATGTCTCCGTGATGTCTAAACAGAGGGATCACTCAAAGCGTGCTTCCGAGGACCCAAGTGACATCATCTTCTGCGTGCACAGGTGGCTTACTAACTTTATATCCTCAATTCCATCTTTTGTGGGCTCTTTATCCTCACTCTCTCTTAATATCCCTGCTCCCTCTGAAGTTACATTCATTGAAATGACATTCCTAGTTATCTCTGAAGTAGGTAAGTGAATAGTTGGTGCCGAAGTCCAACATGTTCACTTTAATAAAGGAAAAGGTAGTTTTCTCCGGACAACTGAATAAACGTGAGGTATAATATTGAATTGGATACTGGGCCAGAAAAGAATTGTTACAGAGGACATTGTGGAGTCAGTTGGCGAAGTCAGAATCCAGCCACAGTCCATGAATTATTCATCCGCCTTTCATTCCTCCTATTCTTTAATTTCCCCCCACTGGTTCTAACTATAGATAAGAGCTTTATATCAATGTAAAATTTCCTGAATTGGATAACTGTATTGTTGTATTAGAAACGGTCCTGTTTCTTGGGAAATGCACATGGAGGTGGAGGTATTTAGGGATAAAGAGACATGATGTATTCAATTTAATCTCAAATGGTTCAGACACAGGGAGAATGTATGATAAAGCGAATGTGGCAAAATGCTAGCAATTGGTGAATTTGGGTAAAGGGTATTTGGAACGCTTTGTACTGTGCTAGCAATCTGTATAGGTTTAAAGTCATTTCAAATAAAGTTAGTAAGAAGGCTCTTATTTCTAAGATCGCTAAGGCTTTTCTTGGATGCTCTGTGAATAAAGGGTGCAGGCAATAGCCAGCCGGACGTCATCCCTCCCTCACGTTCCCTTCTCCCCCCCATTCTCACTTCCTCCTCTTTGTCTACTTGTACACATGCCTTAAGGCTCCTTTGTCGGCAGTCTTTTCTCCACCCTTTCCTGGTGCCCTAGACGCTGTTCTTGACCTCTGTAGCTACATTCACCCAACTGCTATTGAACACTGTTGTGTTCAGGGTGCCAGGGCAGATTCCAGATATTTGGTTTATGGTTGTGTAGCTAAAGCAAGTGCACAGGGGTGCTTCTGATCAGGGTTTTAAAGAAATCATGGACTTTACTGGAATCAGATATCTTCACATCCTCACTGTCTACTCCCTCATTCCCCAGCAGACTGGCTTTGACTCCCATGATCATGCAAATCAAACTGTCCTAGGGAGCATCACCAAAACCTTCCACCTGGAAATTCAACGGATAGTTTCAGCCTTTCTCACATTGACCTCAAGGAAGCTGTGTGGTCTGGGATAAGCAGACAACAGAAATTTATATGGCACTCACTGAGGCAGGCTCTGTCCTAGGCACTTTATATGCAATTACCAACTTAATTCTTTCAGCAGGTGGATTTTATTTTCATTTTCCAGAGAGAAGTCAAAGCACAGAGAGGTTCTAAGGAACTAAGTAGTGGAGCCAGGACTACACATAAGAACCTATGCATGTGTCACCATGTCACAAGGCACACAGAGTCCTCATCCCGCTTCCCAGCATCCAGTTGGTGCTGCATACATGCAGCTATTACCATTATTATCGGCTATCTGGACGGGGCTGAGGATCTGGGCCTGACAGCCCAGAGAGAGCTGAGCTGCCCACCTGTGTCTGTTCACCACTGAGTGTGTGGTCAGTTAGAATTTAAATGGGTTTAAGTGTAAATTCACATTGGAGTTTGAAGATTTAACATACACACATAGAATATAAAATATCTTGGTAATTTAAAAACATTTTGGATATGGTAAGTTAAATAAAACAGTACACTAAAGTTAATTTCACATTTTAGTTTTTACCTTTAAACACGTATTTACTATTGCAATTTAAATTACAAAGGTGGCTTGCATTGAATCGCTATCGTTCGGTGTTGGCTTAGACCCTGGAAAGAAAGCGTGAAGCCGAAATCTCCCCTTGGGAAGAAGCATTAGGCCTGAGGGACTGAGCAGCTTACAGACCCGGGGAGAAGTTGGAAGCAGCTTTGGGATAAGAAAAGCCACCTGCGCAATTGTTAATGCATTGGGACATTGCCCCCCCTCAACTGGAGAGTGAGGACCGCAGGTTTACGAGCCTGCTGAGGACGTTGCCTTTCTCAATATAATTGCTTCAAATTCTGGGTGAACACAGAGGGCCCACACATCAGCTGGCACCAAACAGGTCAGGGATGCCAAGATGCTGGTCTTCTGCTTAGCTTCACCTGCCTCATCGGAAGGCCCCGCCCCTCACAGGAAGGCCCCGCCCCTCATTCTTTCTGAGCCTGCGCAGCTGCACATTTCTTTTGGGCCCTGCTATTTGCAAGGTACTTGCAGAATCTGTGGGAGACTCCAAAATTGCCTATGCACCTAATAGTTTGTCCTCTTCCCCTAGGGCGGGGGGGTAGAGGAAGGGGGCGGTGGGGGCGGGCTCACTCTTGCAGGAAGCCTCAGCGTCTGCGCTCTGCTGTGCTCTAGAAACACCTAAAACCAGTCTCCAAGCCTGAGCCCCAGACTATCCCCATGGCCTCCCAGTCCTGTCCAGTCAGTCACCAGTTGTGACTTTCAACTCCATCTGGAGCCCTTTCCATCAAGGCCTCAGCTACCATCAACTGTCACCTGGGTCTTTCTGTTTCCAGTCCAACCTGCTCCAGTGGATGTTCTTTTTTTTAATGGGTTCATATGAGGGTACATACGATTATTTGCATTTGTAAGGTGCAGTTTAAGATCTGAGTGGTAGTTGAGGCTTTCACCCGAGAAGTGTGCCCTGTACATCTACATTGGACCACGCTCTCCTCCCCCTTCTGGGATTTAACTGTGTTTTTTCTCGTGTGGGCCTGTGGTTGTTGATCCACTGTTTTCAGATTAGCACTGAGTAGGTGGGAGGCTCTTTTCCATTCTCCATTCCCTCCCGGAGGTTCTTCCTGAGCTTGCTATGGGTCTTACTTCTCCCCCCATCTTGCTCCCACTGACTAGCGCAGCCTTCTAAGTCTTCTCGATGCTCTTACCTGAAACTCTCACCCCTGTGCTCCCCAGTACCGCCTGTACTCCCCACGCTGTCTCTCCCTTAGAGTTTTGCCTTCCTTCAGATCTGGGTGGAGCCTCTTATTGTGGACCAGGATCTTTGTCCCCTCCCCTTCTCCTCCCAAGAGCACTTTGTACCCTGCTTTACAGGCTGCTTTTGAACTTGGACTGCTCCTCACCCCTATTTGTATCTCCAGCAACAGCAAAACGTCAAGCCCGTAATAGTTGCCCAATAAATACTCGTTATATAAACGAACAGATTCAACACAACTGATTATTGCCAGCGGGCAGCTTCCATCTGTACAAAGAAGACTTTAAAGCCCAAGTAGGTACGGTCCCCGGGGCCAGTCTGATTTCCAACCTCTTGTAAGAAAGTAAAATTCCCAAGTCAAGAACAACAGCTCTCTAAAATCCTAACTCCTTCCTTCTAGGCAGCTGATGAAATAATCTTCTCTCCACATCCCATGGTCACTGTCTGCTATTATTATTATTGTTGTTGTTGTTGTTATTATTTAAGGGTGATTAAGCTACAAGCGTGCTCACTAAGGTGAGATGGGGAGAAACTGGGCAGACATGGTTTCTGTTTAGCTATGGAGAAAGAAGTAGCTTTTTATAATTGTTAACTGCTTGGTACTTTTCATAAGCTTACTCTTTTCAAGTATTATTCCCAAATTAAATTTGAGTCATTTTGGGAGCCCGAAATATCCTCCTGAATTATTGGATGTGGCTGTAAAATGTGTTCTCAAGGAGCCCCTTGTAAATTTCCATGAGTGGTTGTTATCCTAAGTCCTATGAAGGCAGTGATCCATCAGAGTTACCCCATGTGCACAAGGAAGGGCTGTCTAGAATCTAATTTTATCTCTAACTCTATAAACAGCCAAGTGGCACCATTTATTATTTTACATAAATCAGTCCTGAGACCAAATTCTCCTTTAAATGTGTCCTTCAGTCTTTTCCAATACAGTGCTGCTTAAAAAGCCTTAGTAGCTTGAAACAGCTTTATGGCCTTTGCACTGGGGAGGGAAAGAGGTCCTGGAGGAGTGAGAGAGAGGCCCGAGCGGGAGAAGGAACCCCCTGTTCAGCACAACGGTCCAAGGAGGCTTTGGCCTCATGAGCCAGAACATCTGGATGAGAAGCAAAGAAAGGAGTCAATGGCGGGCCTATTCTCAACTTGGCCAGATGCCTCCTTCTGTTCTCATTTAAAATGTCTTTTGGAAAATGAGAAATCGTAGGTCTGCGTGAGTCACTATTAGGAAAACTTGTACAGGAATTTACTCGCTATTAACTGGGGACTTGGAGAGGAGCTGGCACCCATGGTTCCTTACTAACTGCTAGAGACAGACCAGCACACTGATGAAGACTGATGCTGAACGGGCTGTGTGCTTCCTGTGTTTCTAATGGAAATCACGGCTTATTTAACATAATGGCAATACGGAAAATCCACTTCCTTCTCCCAGTCTTATTTTTACTAATACAATATTATAATATGATTCTCTCTTGTTTAATCCCCTTAGTTTTTTATAGTTGAAGTTTTAAGTTGATGCTTAAATGTAATTCGAATACTGTCCAGAGCTCTCCAGAGACAAGGTGTGATATCAGTTCTGCAGAATGGGATCCTTGTAGCCCTTGCGTGCTGTGGATGGCAGCTGGGGACATGCTGGGCATCTATACGTTGCTGCCATTGATTTCAAAACCACCATCACAAGCGAATAGGAAACTGATAAAAATAAATGTTTCTCTCCTTCCAAAGTCAGCTACCAGAGTGGAAAATCAACTTGTTATCTTTTCTTGCCATACTTTATAGGATTGGTCTTAAAAAAAAATATTTAGGAATAAATAGCCGGTTTCTTCTCTCTGTTCAGCCATGGGCTGAATTTCTGGGCAGGTAAGTCAACTGTAAAACTTAATCCTTTCCTGTCTGATTCTGGCTGCTGTGCTTGGGGACAGATTATATTTTTGTTGTTGTTTTTGCTTGTTTGTTACTCTCAGTCCAGTGAATCATCCTCGCTAGCTTCAATCCACAGCTGATTTACATCCCCAGTGTTTGACGTCCTGGGAGGAGGTCAGGAATGGCAAACAACTTTGAGAATTTCGTTCTCATATGCTTCTAAATGTTTGCTTGTTGGATGTTTCTGGTTTTGATTCATTTATAAGCTGATATTGTTTTTTTCTTAATCAATTGACTTTCTTTTTTAGAGCAGTTTTAGATTCACAGCAAAATTGAGCAGAAGGTACAGAGACTTCCCATGTACCCACCCACCCCCATTCACGCACACAGAGCCTCCCCACCATCAGCGTTTTCCAGCAGACTGATGAATTTGTTGAAGCTACACTGACACATCCTTGTCACCCAAGGTCTACAGTTTACATTAGGATTTATTCTTGGTGTACATCCTACGGGTTCGGATGAACTCAGAATGACATGTGTCCACCATTGCAGTATTCTAGAGAGACGTTTCACTGTCCTAGAAGTCCCATGCCCCCTCTGTTCATCCCTCCCTCCTCCCAACTCCTGGCAACCACCTATCTTTTCACTGCTCCTAGCCTGCCTTATCCTGGGTGTCATTGGAAATAAACAGTGTGCAGCCTTTGCACTGAGCAATAGGAGTTTAAGTGTCTTCCGAGTCTTGTCATGGTCTGATGGTGGGTTTCTTTTTAGCCTTGAATAATATTCCATTGTCTGAATACATCACAGTTTATTGATCCATTTGCTCACTAAAGGGCGTCTTGGTTGCCTCCAGGTTTTGGCAATTATGAATAAAGCTGTTGTAAACTTTGCTGTGCAGGTTTCTATGTGGACATATGTTTTCAGCTCTTGGGTAAATACCAAGGAGCACAATTGCTGGATTATATGGTAGGAGTGTGTTTAGTTTTGTAAGAAGTTGCCAACCTGCCTTCCAAAGCGACTGTCTCATTTTGCATTCCCGCCGGCGGTGAGCCGACCGGAATTTCTGCTGCTTTATATCCCCACCAGCCTTTGTTGACATCTCTGGCCGTTCTAATTGGTGTGTAGCGGCATCGCATTGCTATTTTAATGTGCGTTTCCCTAATGATGTTTGGTGTGAAGCATCTTTTCATGTGCTTATTTGCCATCTGCAGATCTCCTTACGTGAGCTGTCTGGCCACTTGTTCCATCGGATTGTTTGTTTTCTTGCTGATGAGTTTTAAGAGTTCTTTGTTTATATATATATCTATATATGTATATATAGATTTTTTTTTGTCATAGTGTATATACAGGTTGTCCATAGAGTTCGTGTGCAATTTAAAATAATTTTTGTTTTCAACTTTATTAAGGTTTACCTGACAAGTGAAAAATTGTACACGCTCATGGCATACAGTAGGATGTTTAAAATACATAAACATTGTGTAGTGATTATATCAGGGTAATTACCCATCACCTCACATGCTTATCACTTATCATGCTGAGAACATTTAAGATCTATTCTCTACTCTCCTACCAATTTTCAAATACATATCACAGTGTTTTTATTTATTTATTTATTTTTGAGACAGAGTCTGGGTAGAGTGCTGTGGCATCACAGCTCACAGCAACCTCAAACTCTTGGGCTTAAGCCATTCTCTTGCCTCAGCCTCCCAAGTAGCTGGGACTACAGGTGCCTGCCACAACCCCTGGCTATTTTTTGGTTGCAGTTGCCATTGTTGTTGAGCTGACCCAGGCTGGTTTTGAACCCACCAGCCCTGGTGTATGTGGCTGACGCCATAACCATTGTGCTACGGGCGCGGAGCTGCATCCCAGCGTTATTAACTATGGTAAACCTGCTGTACAACAGATCTCCAGAACTTCTCCCCCGTCTACCCGAAACCTTGTATCCTTTGATCATCATCTTCCCACTCTTCCCCTATCCTCCAATGCCTGGTATCCCTGGTTCTACTGTCTGCTTCTGTGAGTTTGACATTTTTATTTTTCAAAATATTTATTGTAATAGACAAACAAAAATTATGTATATTTATTATGTACCTGGTGTTTTGAAATACACATTTCAAATACACTGCGAGGTGCCTAAATCCTGCTAATTAACACATGCATTACCTCACATTTTTATTACTTCCTTTATGGTGAGAACACTTAAAATCTACTCTCTTAGCAATTTTCAAGAGTACAACACATCGTTATTAATATAGACACCGTGCTGTACAATCGATCTCTTAAACTTAGTCTTCCCATCTAACTGACTCTGCGTTCTCTGCCACTGTCTCCCCAGCCCCTAGTAACCACCGCCTTATTTTCTGCTTCTGGGAATTCAACTTTATTAGATTACACATCTAAGTGACATTAAACAGTTTTTGTCTTTCTGTTTATATTTCACTCAACATAACAGCCTCCAGGCTGTCCGCATTGAAGCAAATAACAGGGTCGCTTCTTTTTCTCAGCCGAAAGGTATTCCGGCATATATGTGAGTCGGGGCACATTTCTTTATACCTTTATCTGTTCTTCAACACCTAGTTGTTCACATCGCTTAGCTATTATGAGTAGTGCTGTAGTGAACACAGGAGGGGAGATTACTTCCCTGAGGTACTGACTTTATTTCTCTTAGACATATACCCACAAGTGGGATTGCTGAGTCATATGCTAGTTCCCATTTTTAATTTTTTTGAGAAAGCTCCATACTAGTTTCCATAATCCCTGTACTAATTTACATCCTCATCAGCAGTGTACAAAGGTCCCTTTTCTCCATATTCTTATCAATCTTGGCTTTTCTTTTCTTTCTTTTTTTTTTTTTTTATTGTTGGGGATTCATTGAGGGTACAAGAAACCAGGTTACACTGATTGCATTTGCTAGGTAAAGTCCCTCTTACAAATCTTGGCTTTTTGATAATAGCCATTCTAACAGGTGTGAAGTGATATTTCATTATGCTTTAATTTGCATTTCCCTGGTGATTAGTGATGATGAGCATTTTTCGTATACCTTTTGGGCACTGTATGTCTTCTTTCGAGAAATGTCTCTTCATACCCAACACCCAGTTTTAAATGGGGTTGTTTCTCACTATTCAGTTGCGTTCCTCGTATATTTTGGATATTGACCTCTTATCTGATCTAGGGCTTGCGAATAATTTCTCTCTCTTTGTGGGTTGTCTCTGGTATTTGTTGATTGTTTCCTTTGCTGCACAGAGACTTTTAAATTTGTCTATTTTTGCTTTTGTTGCCTGTGCTTTTGGGGTCTTAGCCAAAAAATCTTTGCCAAGACCAATGCCAAGACATTTTCCCATATCTCTTCTGCTGGTAGTTCTATAGTTTCAGGTCTTCTGTTTAAGTTTTTAATTCATTTTGAGTTGAATTTCGTAGAGGTGTGAGACAGGGTTCCGTTTCATTCTTCAGCATGTGGCTATCTAGTTTTCCCAGCACCATTTATTGAAGAGACTGTCCTTTCCCCACTGTGTGTTCCTGGAGCCTCTGTTGAAGGTCAGTTGACTGTAAACGAG